>UNPR01000231.1:0-75854 GCA_900536425.1 Hymenoscyphus linearis | reverse complement strand
AAGATGGCGTTTCTCCCCACACGGGGGTTCCTGCGATGCTCTCTGAGATGTGCGATAATATGGCAGTCCTCAGTTCTAAAAAAATCCCCAATAAACGCCCATTTAGGGGGTGAGGGGGTTTCTTAAGACACGGTTTACCGTGCCCCTTAAGTTTTGCCATTTTTTGCTGAGGGATTATTCTTTTTATTACGTACGGTACGGTATGCGATATTGTATGATGCTGGTTTGGCTACTGTGTCAATCAATCCTACAAATTCTATAATATGATATAAGTCAAGTTCGCGAAATGACAGCATCGATTTTTTTAATTGATCAGCAGCTTTCTCGTAGATAGTCGATACTCGTGGATCGATATGTCGCGCCGAAATGATAACTTTATTTTTCTCAGACAGGTTGGGTTCTGCGGAGTAGGTTCAAGATTGAGAGGTGGTTCTCTTGATGAGTTGATGGTCTGGTGATGATGCTATTGAACGGGCGATTCAGGGACTGTTAGAGACTTCTAGGCTGTGTATCTTTCTTTTTTGGGGGGTTTTGGGGTGGGAAACGAGGTGTGCTTGGATTGGAGTAGAGTGAATATATGCGAGCAAGGGAACTTGGATTGCGTGCTCTTAGTCTAGACTATTCACTGTCACCGTTCTATTGTGTAGCCATTTCATGAAGTGTATGGAGTAGTCCATCCCAAGCAACCTGGTCCTCGTTCGTGGACTTGTATTCATCCTAGCCTGTGCTGAGCTATAATTTAGATGATTGCTTTTGAAGTCTTAACGACGTTGAAAATTGTAGATTAGAGGTCTTCGTGGTTTCTTTACCTATTTAGATAATGTGGAATTGGAGGGGTTATGTGGTGATTGTGGTGATTGGAGCAGGTATGTTGCTTTATAAGACCTTTTTGGGGGCAAGCGTGATATAGGATGTTTTGGAGATCTGGGCTGAGGGGAGAGGAGAGATAGTTAGCGTTTTCTAATAATAATTTTCTTCAGTTTGGATTCGTTACAATACTATACGAGAGCGGGTCCATCTACTATTGTTTCTCCCTCTGTGTTTGATTTTGTACTTCAATTCCCATTTCTAGGATAAACGCTAGAAGCAGTATTGCTGTGCTGCTCACGATTGTTGGATCGTAAAGTAGTAGAGCGTGGAGAAGTTATGCTTGGGAATTCTGTGGGTGCTGGAATCGAGTAGATTGAGGATCTATCTGGTTCAGTGAACAGAGATACCATAGAACAGACTTCTTAATAGGCTAGGTTCGAATGCCTTTGCATGAGCGAGTGGGAGGTTTTGCTACAGTGGAGGTGACTGACGATCAATTTGAATGTCATGACCCACTTTTATGGGGCTAAGGTCTCTTTTCGATTAAAGATGCCACGACGATTTGACAGTAGATATGCTAGCATTGTAGTTCATACTGCGAATAAAGTAAAATTCTCAGGTACTGATGCATGGTCGGATTACAGATATGAGCAAAGTGCTTTTGGTTAGTTGGTTGTATGCTACCAACGAGATGCTGCTATTCGCGTGTGGCTTTCTTAATAGCCTTCGTTAGGGGTTGGCAAGAAAATTAACATTATTTGCTACTTTTAGCTTTCAAATTATCCTAAGTTCAGCAGGGCCGGGAGAAACAGTCGTCCCCCGTACATTTCAAATCGAACCAATTCAGCACCGTCTCAACATTAGTTCGGATATCATGCGTAATGTTCGACGCACTTGTCGCCTTAAACCTCTCATTTCCAAATTCATCGCTCCAACTCATCGTAATCCAGCCCGGATTAACGTCATCCAACAAGACTCTCGCACCCTCGCTTGCGACTCCCAATACCTCAGTCCACTCCTTGATTGCTTCAAGAAAATTCTGGTAAGCAACGGTTTCATCTGCCGTCCCATGCAAAATATGCATCTTTGGTCTCCATCCTTCGTAGCCAGGATAGGCATTCTCAACAACCGTCTTCCACTCGACACTACTTTTGGTGATTTTTCCAGTGGCACAAGCTTCTGACCATACTCCCACTCCATCTGCTGCGTAACATCCAAAAGGTACACCTGCCCACGCAGATCCGGCTGCAAAAACATCTGGATAGCTCCCTAGCAATACATTCGTCATCATTGCACCGCTGCTAGTCCCCATGGAAAACACTCTCTTCTCATCAGCGCCGTACTTTTCCAAGACATAGCGGACCATAGATACGATGCCCAAACTATCACCGCCTCCTTCGTGCGAGAGAGTCGCAGGCGATGAAATATCCCAGCAATCGTCTTCGTCATTTGGCGAATCGGGGAATATCATTATGTAGCCGTATTGGTCGGCCAATGTTGCAAGTTGGGTGCCATTGAATGCTGCTTGGGCGGTTCCGTGACACCAGTGCGGGTTAACTAGAATTGGTGGTTTGGGAGCAAGAGTGGTGGGGACGTAGAGGTAGAAGGTTACATTTGAGGGGTTGGGACCAAATTCGCTGTTGGGAATTTGGAGGAGGGCATTTTGAGCCGCTGCGTTGATGGTAGTCGTGAGAGTGGCGAGGACCGTGAGGATTTTGAATAGGGACGGCATCGTGTGTCTCACTATTGATCGTTGAATTGGAGCAAAAGCTGAAGAGAAAAAGATTTTCTTGGAGGATTCTTACAGCTATGATATATCCATTGTACCCCTCACAATATTTACTGGAGCAAAGCTTAATATTGCGCATGACCTATACAGGTAAACGAATTGACAGGGATCTTGCAAATCCTCCGCATCTTTACCATGGGAACTCGCCAAATAGTGGAAAAAGAACCCCATACACACAATCCGTTTCGTCTGAAAAAACGGGAACATTTCAAACTTTGAAACGCAAAAAGAACTCTCAAAATGTATTTCCACACCGCATTCTCCCCATTTCCCCGGAGCTTCATACCCCGCACCCCAGATCTAGATAAGCGTAAAATAACCATTCGGGTAGGTCTCAAAAGTCTAACTGACGAGCGCCCATAGATTATCCGTCAATGAAAATGGGGTTTAGCTTTTTTTGGGGGGGGTTGTGGATCGCCCGGGAATTCGGATGTTGTGGGGGTTTACCCCGCTACCAAAGTTGCTCGCTTGGGTGAATGGGGAAATAGGGGCAGCATGGGGATGGTCATGTGACCTGGTGGAATTCTGCCCAACTGATGTTGTGAAGTCGATGGGGGTCGAAAGAATGTATTTAATTTAGATGCTACACCACCGAATTTTCTCATGCGTTGATAGCTATGAAGCTATCCCTGGTGGCCGATGCACGCTTACTAGATTGTTAAGTGTTCCTGTTTGAAGGGAAAGAGCGACTTGTATGGCAGCCCCAACAAATATCACGCTTCTTCATACCTAGGTAATTTACCTAAAGACAAAAAGAAAAAACCATCATATTTTCATATTCCACAATATCGAGATTTCATAGCGTTAATAGAATCACAAAAATACTCCTCATAAGGTATCCGCCCTCCGAAGTCGACTATACCACATTGTTTCCATCCTCTCGTGGGTGAAGCCTCCAGCCACTCGCAATACAGCCGCCCTAAGTATATGCGTTGATCTCGTCTTCGTTGTCAGTCACAAGAATCCATATATGGTTCCTACATTAGGTTAGCTCCTCGTCTACCTTTCCATCTCATCCCCGCGACACCAATCGGTTGACCTCCATCGATACTTCAACTTGAGCCTCCCTCATTCAAACGGCCAACATACACCGGGAAGACTCCTCTACAAATACCACCAAGCCTTTTTCCATTGTAGCTGAGTCACTCGGCACGAAATGACCCAAATTGGTGTTTGTACGGTGTGCGAGCAGCCGACTCGAAGTGTTTGTAGTGGATGCAGAGATGCGCCCTTTGAAAACCCACCAACTCTTTACTGTGGTAAGAAATGCCAGAAAGAGGATTGGAAAAACCACAAATCTACTTGTTTCCGTCTCAGGAATATCAAGCTTCTAAATCGTGTTGCAACCATGGCACAGAAGTTTTGGTTGGTTTGCAGAGAGTATCGCTGGCTCCTCTTCAGTATCACTCGCGTTGGTACAGTAGCGGTCGACTTGCCGCCACAGATGATCAAGTGTGGTCCCTTGGGTACACGTGAAAGCTTGGAAGATATCAAGGACGGTGATCTTGTGTTCATTGGTAGCTTGAAAGATCCATTAACTTATCGGTATATCCGTTTCCCTGCTGAAAAGTTCCTAAACCAACGAGATCAAGAGGCAGTCTTGAGTTTCGCTGGTGGACAATCGGCGATCAAAACCATGATTGAGTTCATTGATGGCTTTCTAAAGGGGATTGTTACGAAGACGGAGAGAATTGAACACCTCCCAAAGGGGACGATACGTCGGACAAAATTTGCACCATGTTGCAGTCGCAAGTTTCGCAAAAGTCCCGAACTATCTCAATTGCTGGAAAGGTTAAATTACTACTATCATGTAGTGTTGAAAGTAACTTTAAACTCTGGAGAGGAGTTTGCCATCGATCTCGCAGGTGCACAATATGGACATCATCAACCCGTTATCCCTTGGGACGAGTTCCGACGTACCAGAGTCCTCGAATTAACTTCTACTGTTCCAGCTCCAGCACCACATTACTTGATGCGTATAGACGACTATAGCGTGTATGCTATGCATAAACTCAACGTAAAATTAGAGACCTCCACCTCGGAAGATCAGTATATAATCGACGCGTCAGCGATGTTAATGCGTCTTTGGCAGTTCAGAAATATAGGCTTTAAGGACCTTTGGAATCTACCGATGGAGGATTTCTTGAGGCGAAATAGAGAGGTTGTGGATTTCATCAGCTGGATGTTTAACAGTCCAACGGTAGCAGTCAGGCGAACTATGCGTGGAAAGATGCTTAGAAATATATATCCGCACGCTTGGCCGCACCGCACAACCTAAAAGGTCAGCCGGAATCATCGCATCAAAAGGGTAACACTTCTTCCTGTTCGCGGAAGTTTGATCACAACCCTAACTCTTTGTAGAACGATTGGGATCAGCTATGGGAACTCCCTCGGAAGTCAACTTCATATACTTATTGGGGAAAAGTCGGCGTGTCAACGTGTTTGAGGCGTTTCTCGACAATCGAATTTCGACTTGGGCGTCTTTGGGCTATGTATGAGAATTATTTATATCGTCAGAGCGTCTTGATAGCGGCTGATACAGCACAATTACATTCTAGAGCGGTTTTCTTTGTGCGACTTTTCTGTGTCATTGCCATGTGATGACCAGCAAAGAATGTAAGTGAAAGGACTCTAAAGTTACAAAACGTAAGGATGTCCCTATTCTATACACTTGATCTTTAATTTGGTAGGTTTGGGTTCTCTCCAAGGACATAATATCCTACACAGCACCGTTCAAGGCGCCCCTCAGATTAATCATACAAAGTCCAAGTAAAATCACAATGCCACTAAATTTACATATAGCCTACCCATCGCTCTGACTCTTAATCATCATCCACATCCACATCCCCTACGCCGACCTTAACATCTTCCCCCTTCCAATCTGGATCCCTTTCAAACTCAGGCTCTAAAGGACTTTCCTGCAACGCTTCCACGTTCCCATTACCCTTCACACCAACGCTTCCGATGTTCTTCGTAACCCTACCGGTCAAGACGGTTGGATACGTGTATACTGGTTGTGGATTTCTACTTGCTCTCGTGCTTCGTTTCAGAGGCGGAGATATTGGTCCTGCCTCAGGTCTTTGCGCTGGAAGTCTTCGTTTTGTTGAGAGAGGTGGTTTCGCTTTTTTCGGTTTAGGCGAGGCCTTTGGCTTTGCTTTGGGGGATGATTTCTTTGCTTGCGAGTGTGGAGGTAGGATAGGCCCTGATATTTCTGAGGCTCTAAATGCTATTTGCTGTAATAGGGACTTATTTTGAGCTTCCAGTTCTGCGTTTCTCTTTTCGATCTGTTCAGCTTCTGAAGATTTGGTCATATGCGATCCGGCTTTTTCGACCGCTTTCTTCTCCTTTTCGAGATTTTCTATCGCTTTCTCTGCCTTGTCTATCCTTTTCTGTAACTGTTTATTCTCGTCTCTCTGTTTCGCCAGTTGAAGGTCAAATGCCTTCTCCTGCTCTACCCCTTTCTTCTTTAAAGCCGTATTTTCTTTGACAGTGTCGTCGAAATTCTTCCGTAACTCCGTTAACTTCTCGAGTAGTGCGTCTTTTTCTTGTATCGTTTCCTTGAGAATCTTATTCAACCCAGCAATCGAACCAACTAATTCTTCATTCTCCTTCTTCATATTCTGAAGCTCTTCCTCTTTCTGCCTTATTTCTTGTTCCGTTGCAGGGGGTTCTGTCATGACGGTATCCATGGGATTATCCCGCTCAGCAGGGCTACCGAAGAGTGGGTTGTCTATACTGCCCCCTAAAGAGACGACTTTGTCTTCGAGATGATGTCGACCTCGCCTGTTTTCAGAAAGACGTCGCTGAAGATCGTTTACAATTTCTTTTCCTTTCTGCTTTTGCTCTTCGATTGCGGATTGTAGGTGAGAGATATCGCGGTGGTAGACTTCTCGAAGTGATGAATAGGAGGCCTTCACTTCTTGAAGGTCGGCGATTTCTTGTTCTTTTTCGAGGAGTTGCATATGCAGGGACTGTGACTCCGGCATCGTTGTGGGGGAGACTTGCGGCGAAATGACCCTTTCAGTCTTGGTGAGATATGAGATCCTTTCGCGGAGGGACAGGACTTCGTTTTGTGAGGTGGTTAGAGAGTTGGATTGGGTTTCGAGGTCGGAGGTTAAGTTTTGAATCGTTTCTTCTTGCGTCTTGATAAAATATTTGAGTTCTTCGATTTGGTCATTGCCTTCATTTATTCGATCTTGAGGCTGGCTGTGCGCTGATAACAACTCTTGTTGCGAAAGAACCAGTAACTCGTGTTGGGCTTTCAGTTCGGTCGTCTGGTCAGAGAGTCTTCTGATTTCTGCGTCTTTTTTCGAAATATCGTGGGTGTATTCTTGAACTTGTTCATGATTTCTAGAAGCTTCCTCTTCGAATCTTTGTTGCCACGAGGCAAGCTGCTCTGAAGCTGCTTTTGCCTTTCCCAGAAGAGACATGCGCTCAGCTTCCGACTCCGTAATCTTGCTCACAAAAAAGGCAATTTCTTCTTGCTGTTCCTTGACTTTCGCTTGTAAAGCTTCAATGTTCTTTCTTTCTGATGGCTTTGGGGTTCCTCCACCAACCAAATCATTATACATCTCCTCTAAGTTGTCATATTTCTCCTTCAACTCCCTCAATTCATCCTCCTGGCCAACCCTCGAGTGTAAAGTTCGCGGACTTACCAGAATAACATTCTGATTCTCGGTGTCCTCTGAATGGGAATCGGTAGTGTAGATCGGGGTACTGAAGAAGTCAAAATCATACGTTCCATCGGATCGCAAAGCGTACCCGATTTGATGACTTTCAGACTCGTTTAAACTTGTACTCCCAAGTCTTCTCTCAAGATCTTCCTTTTCCCTAACCACCACTTCCAACTGTGTTCGGAGCTGTATCAATTCTTCACCGTGGATTGTACTTTCAAGATTGCCGATTTGCTCCTTGAATCCGCCCGAGCCTTCGATTTGGTAGTATAGATCTGCAACTTCTTCCTCGAGTTCCTTGATACGAGGTCTTGATAAAGTTCTTTCGGGATCATAAAGGGGGTTTTGGTATTGTTCTGTATCTTCTGGACGTGTATCTAGAGGCCCGTGGGATAACAAATCTAGGAGCTCAGATTCGTGTTGCTGATAGCGTATCGCTTTATTTCGGGTTTCTTCTTCCAACGCGGCGAGTTGTGCATACGAATCTTCCTCAATCTCTTCTACAGTTTCAACCTGTTCACCCGCTTCGAATTCGAAGGACTCTTGGTCCTCATTTTCGTGCTCTACTGAAGGAAATTCGTCATCTTCGATCTGGATTGCTTCGTCATTTATCTCATCTTCATCGTCGGATGGGTTCAGGGCCCCCTCCAGTTCCACCTCTAAATCTTCTTCCAAGTTGTCGTCATTATCCCCCATGACAACATCCGACTCATCTGAGTCAAGTTGAGAACTCATGGTAATTGATGGCAAAGAGAAAAAATATCGGCCAAAGTATTTGTTTGCACTAGCTTACTATTTCATGGGGTTGCATTATCACACAGATAAGAAACAATAAAGGGACTATTTCGGAAATCTTCGCGGTCACATGGATATGGTCCAAACAAAGATATTCGCCGGATCCGATATGGCGGAATTGATTACAGGCGAGACAGAGCACAAAGCAACCCAGATCCCCAACCTGGAATGCTTCCGAACAAACCCATTGAGAAGTAGGGTTTCTTCATGAAGTCTGACGCGGGGAAGTTTCCATGAAAAAAGTATTGCTAACATGAAAACAAACAAAGATATAAAATATTCGAAAAGAGATAGGGATAGAGATAACATCTGGGTTTGCAGGTAGCTAGAAGAGGCTGGTGGGTCGAGAATTTCGTGGAGTGTGTTTCCAGGTACAAATATGCTGCTATTAGCTGTTCCGATGATCAAACACTCCTCAGATATCCAGCTAGAAAGTCCTATGTCGAACGCACCCTGATATAAGAATTGACAAATGTTTTGGGGAGTAGTTCTTGTTGAACATATGATCACGTGATATAGAATGTGACCTATGTGGGTCTAACCAAAACTCCTGTATATAAGTAGAGAAGCATTCCCCTCTGGAATGCTCTTCAATCAATCAATTATTATTCTATTACTTGAACACCTCATATACCTTTCAACAGTTCTTGCTGTTGTGGGGGGCTCGCCAGGCCCAACCCATCCCTTGATGCAATCCCCAACCTCCTGGATTGTTTCAACATCACCAGTAGTACTTTATGAGTCTACCAGCAGTGGTATGGATCTGTATTGATACTTTCTAGATAGGTACCGTACTTTAATCTTTTGGTATCACCGCTATTAGCTCTGGATCACATGTTCAAAAATGAGAAATACAATGGCGCACGATCATTCCCGATGCTTTCAGGTTTCACGAACCCTCTACCGATTCGAAACAGTGCAATAGGCCGCTGCTTATTAATGAATGTCAGAATCTCGGATATTTATATATCTGTAAAACCCTGAGTATCACCAAATCTCGCATTAAGTTACGCCTGCGTTCGGCTATTGGTGGAGCGAAAACTCTCTGGAGGTCCTTGAAGCACATCTTCGAAGATGAAGGGTTTTATCGCTTCACAATACATCTGGGAGAGTAGGAGAAAGCTTTACCACGGGAGATCAGACAACACAGGCCACAGAATATAGAAAAGCCTGTCCCACGTAATCTTAAATTTACGTGATCTCGTGCGATCTTCAAGAAGAACACTTCGCCATAGAGAGGTACCTCAGAGACGAGATACGCAACAAGCAATTTGTCGGTAGATCATGGGCCATTGACTTTGTGGGTGCACTGGCTTCTTTGGACTCTTCGTGGTGACACTTACTTTGATAAGCTATCGTCCGGCGCGGCTAGTTAGCGAAATGATTAAAATGTTCCTTCTGTACTGTACTTATTTGTAGGGGGGAATCAGGTGGCCTGTCATGTGACCTAGGGGTATATGTAGAACCCGTAGCCCACACTCTACTTAGTTCTATTTCCCACCAATCAGCGCCCCTCGTCTGATCTTCGGCCCACAAAAAACCACCAAATATTGTTGATATCCCTAATTACCACATTTTCTGTCACCAAAACTGGGATTAAACCTGTCCGCCTGGCCCAGTCAGTTAGTGTGTGTCTTCCCATATGCGCCGCACCATTAACTGTTACCATACGAGAGATGTAAGGAGCAACCTCCGGAGGTTGGGCCGAACTCTTTTGCTGGTTTAATGTTATATCTTTTTCTTTTTTCCTTTTTTTTTGTAGAGGCTTTTGATGTCGCTTTACTTGAGAAGATTGGGTCTTTTGAGTGAATAGACAACAAAAAGACATTCCAATAGGGAATACAAGAATGAATAACTAAACCAACGTAGGAGTTTGATACGAAAGTATTATCCTGATGATTGGTATGCCACTAGCACAATTTTTAATTCTTGTAAAATATCATAACAATATGAACGATCCCTATAGCTTCATAATCAAGACATCTAGTCTCTAGAATGACAATCTGGCTTATAAATTAAAGATGACCAACAATCAGAGAAAGTAGCGAATAATGCAGGGGCAATCGGAAATCCGCTCCGGCCTCCAACGTTCGGCATCTGGAATTCCATCCATTCACCCGGCAGAATACCATAAGACACAAATCCAGGTCATGCGATCCGTTAACGTTCATAACTAATTTGAGTGGTAGGAACCCCGTGGCTCTTGATTTTCGACAACGCTGAGGATTTTGATACTCTTCGCTTGGTATGGCCCCCTGGAAAATCATATGGGTCAGTCCTAGTCACGACAAGAGACTTTAATCCTGCTCACAATCCGGCACCAATCGGCTTTCATGTCCAGCCTTTTGATGATACCACTGCATCAGAAATGCTTCTCAACTTTGCTGGGCTTGAAGTCAACCTTCCAGTGAACCAAGAAAAGGCGAAGGCGATTAACAATATCCTAGGAGGTTTACCTCTAGCCATCAGCCAAATTGGAGGTTTTATCTCCCAGCGAAAATTACCTTTGCAGGATTTCATCCCACTCTATGAGCGTAGTGTTGAACATAGAGTCACGTAACATGGCATGTGACCTATGTAGGTCTAACCAAAACTCCTATACATATAAGTAGAGGGCTATTCCCCTCTAGAATAGCTCTTTAATCAATCAATTATTACTCTATAATTTAAACACCTTATATACCTTTTAACAGGTTATAAGCCCGGAATTCTGCACTAGGCCTTAACAAGACGCAATTACCGAAAACAAACGAAAAACTCTACTAAGTCTAAAAACGAAATATCCTTAATTAATATAAGCGTGTCTTACTAACAAGAGCTATTATATTCTATTAATATAATATTACTACCTGTCACTATCTAAATAAAACTTACTTTAAAATAAGACTAAGTAAAAGGAAAGTAGTAAAACTAAGGGGATCTAATTTTATCCCTAGCTATAATCCCTATACGCTGACTAAAATATACTAGAAAAAACTTTAGCTTAGGAACTTTAATTTTCTAACCCCCGATTAAATTAACTAACCTTTTTGAAATTCTGTTATAAATTATATAATACTGTCTTAAAATATTAAAATAAGTATAGAACAAGGAACACAATCTCCGAACACGACAGAACCCCCGCCTAGTAGCTAGGACAGGAAGAGCCTAATAGAAGCCTTAAAGAGACGCTTCCTAGCTACTCGAAGGATAAAAAAGAGTAAGTAATACTTGCCTATTCTATACTTTAGACTAGACCTCTACCCCTACTACACCTAAACACTTCTTTATATAGACCCTAAATTCTTCTACAAGGACTCTTAACTTAAAGATCTAGATTATATACCCCCCTCGACTCCCTTAGACTTAGAAGATTTAGACACTAAAATCGAGATATCCTAAGATAAAATAGACTAACTAAAGAACACTTTAACCTCTATTAATCTTTTCGGCCTTTACGCTAAAGAATCTCTATTATTACTATGTCCGATAAATTTAACTTCGCTCCTACTATAGAATAGAGTTTAGTCCCTAAACTCGATATAACTAACTAGTCTATATAGTACTTTAAACTTGTTAACAGACTCTATATTAAAGTAGACTACTTCGAACAAATCATCGAACACGGAGCTACTAAACTAGTTAAGCCAGTTAGAACACCAGCCGAAGGTAACAACCTAGCTATCGTACTAATAAAGGCTAAACTTAATAACTACGATATTAAGGTAGAAGAATAGCGAAGATACTTAAGCGTAGGGAGTCGACTTATTTAAGGTAAACTAGGATCTAACGTATAAATAAAAGTCGAGAAGGAACTATACGATATTAAACACCTTCTAAACGTACTAGAGAAAGGCTATATAAAAAGAGGCTTAGCTCGTTTTAATAAACTTACTATAAATTTGTTCTCCCTACGGGCTAAAAACTTTATAACTATAGCCGAATATAATACTACGTTTACTACAATCGACAAGGAACTAGTAGACCTCTCCCCTAAAGCTAAACTTTAAGATCTATAGCTTAGCTGTGTTTATCTGTTCGGCCTTCCTCTAGCCTACAAGCCCTTTATAAGTCACTAGGCCCGCGACTACGACTATATATCTAACACTAGAGTAATCGTACTAATATTCGACTTAATGTCTATAGTTAATAAAGAGGAATCTTAACTAAATAGAGGCGGAACCCTTCTTCCTACCCTAATAGTAAATCAAATAAAAGCCTTAGCGCTATAAGCCTCGACCCCGGACTAAGCTTTAAGGAACGGAAAGCCTATCCCTAAGTGTACATTCTATAATAAACGATAGTATAAGGAAAAGGACTATATTAAGAAGTATCTATATAAGAAGGCTACGCTCGAGAAACGACTTATAGACAAGAAAAACAAGAAAAGAATACTAAAGGACAGACATTTAAAAGAGGTAACTAAGACTAGAACACTAGCTCGCTTACTGTCACCTATAAATAATTATAAACTCGACTACTATCCTACTTAGATAGCGTATCTCGATCTCGACGCGAGTACTAAGGCCGCCATATAAGCTACCTTATCACACTCTCTTACGACGAAATAGATTATTAACAGTAGATGTTTAAAATCTATCTACTATTAAAAGTCACTCTTTATAAGTATAACCGAACTCTCTTTTAGTGACGTACAAGCAGTTAGAGGCATCGGCGGGGTTAAACTACTAATCTTATTAAAAGGTATAATACGCTTACTAGTTAAAACAGAAACTGGCCCCTAACTACTTATCTTAAACGACATCCTCTATTACCTAACCTTAGGTACTAACTTACTCTCGTTCCGACAACTACTATCTAAAAGGCTATAAGTAGATCTATAACTCTCGTACGGCTTTATTAGAACCCCGGAAACCCTCAATCCTTACGCCTATAAACTCACGGTACAAGGCAACCTATAGTTCCTTATACTTAGGGAAAAACCCTTACCTTTCCCTCGAAATATAAAGAATCCGTCGGTATCGTTCTAACTATAAAACAAGCCTTAACCGTATTTAGATACCTCAGTTAAAGCCTAGGTAGTATATACAAACAAACCCGGCAATACAACTTAGTATGCTCGACTAGGACATATAAGCGATAAGGCTATAGAAGCACTTCGAAAGCGATCCTATAGTATAGATAAAAAGACCTATACCGAGGGCTATATATATACTGCCTACGCTAAAGGAAGGATAAAAGTAAAACTATATATTAGACATATAAAACCTAGTCGTTACCTAATAGAATTTATATACACCGATATAGTAGGACCTCTTAAACTAGGTATATTCGGCTTTAAGTATTAGGTACACTTTTACTATAATAAAACAAAAGACGGCGAAGCCTATAGGATATATAACAAAAGCGACGTCGCTAAACGATTTAAAGAGTATAAGGCACAATATAAGAGACTAGAAAGACAAATCTATTATATACGTAGCGACAATAGAGGGGAGTTTATCAGTAACGCCTTAGGAGACTTCTTTAGAGAAGAAGGTATTATTCTTAAGACTACTGTCTCTAATAACCCTAAAATAAATAGAGCTACTAAACGATTTAGACAAACACTCTAGTAGACAGTAGAAATAATAAGAAGATACTATCCTAACTTTAGACTAGACTATCTATAGCCTAAACTACTTTATACTTCTGTCTATCTCTATAGAAGACAAATACACTCTACTACTAGTATCTCACCTTTTAAAGCAGTTACTAGATCATTCCCTTACATCGACTATCTACGAATAATTAGCTCTTAATATATTGTTCTTAAAAACAATCCTTAGAAAGGAAAACCTAAGGTAGATCAGACCTACTCGGGCCGCCTAATAGGCTATAAAAGAGACTACATTAAGTAGATCTAGACTAAGGACAATTAAATCACTCGAGCTAAGGACGTTTATATTAATAAAATAAAAGTCTCTCTCTAAGAGAAGGAATTAATCCTAGAAGTCCCCGCCTCCGAAATAACACTAGACTAGCGACTTAAAGAAGCTAACCCCATCCGACTATCACAACATTATACCTAAGTTAAAGAAACTACTACTACAAAAGTCAGCGATCTAACAGGGGAGGAAGCTCGGATTAAGGCGATTTACAAACAACAACTACTACAATCTTTACAAATCTCTAATAGTAAGGCACACTAGTAGGAAGAAGCCAGGAACAGGAGGCCTAGAACTAATAACTCCCTAAATAAAAAGCCACGTTAATACCTAAGACTAGGATATCTTAGTCCCCCTAACCCTTACGAACCACGCTTTAAAGAGCTAGGGGATGACTATCTACCTATAAGGTTAAAACTACTACTAACACTACCTTCACCACCCTCACCTACAATAGAGCCTCTAAGGCAAACCCTAGTAGTATAGAGAAGGCTAGCTACACCGGCACTAACAAGAGTACTTCGCTTACACGCTAAGCATCATCTACTAACCGTCGAAGACTCTAAGGATCTACGTAATAGCCTAAATATAATACCTACTAATAAAGATCTCTTAGGGCAAGGTATTAGACTAGTAGGACTAGAAGATCTAGAACCGCTCGCCCTAGTCTACTAATATATTCTAGACCCTTACTTTATAGTTGTACTACTTTCCTAACATAAAGAGATCGACGCCTTTAAACCTTAAAGTTATAAGTAAGCTTACAACTGTTATAAATCTAATAAGTAGACAGAGGCTAAAAACGACAAGGTAAACTTAATCCAAGAGAACAGGACCTAGAAGATCGTAGATCGACTAACTAATAGACAAGTACTTATAGGCAAATAGGTCTACAAGCTAAAGAAGGGACAAAAGGGTAAAATTATTCGCTATAAGGCAAGGTAGGTAGTACGAGGCTTCGAACAAGAAGAAGGGATTAACTTTACTAAAACCTTTACTATAGTTGTTAAACTAATAAGCTATAAACTAATCTTTATAATTGTAGCGGCTAAGAACTAGGAGATCGAACAAATAGACGTTAAAACCGCTTTCCTATACGGCCTTATTAGCGAGGAAGTATTTGTCGAACTCCTAACTAGCAGAGGTGACGGCACTAAAGTTTACCTACTCAACAAAGCCCTTTATAGACTAAAACAAGCGCTAAAAGTGTAGTACGATACGCTTTACGGCTTCCTTAAAACTCTTAGTTTTTAAGCCCTTAATGCCGACACTAGGGTATTCTACTATAAAGACATTATTATTATAGCCTACGTTAACGATCTAGTAATTATAGGTAGAGATACTACCGAGATTAATAAAGTAAAGGCCGCCCTAAATTAACGCTTTAAGATATTAGACCTAGGACCTATTACGTACTACCTAGGGATAAGCGTAACTAGAGACTGTAATTAACGTACACTATAACTAGGTTAGTAAGTATACGTTAAGAAGGTACTCCGCCAGTTTAACATATTTAATATAAAAACATTAGTAATACTAATAGAAACTGGCTACTACCTACTACTAGCGCCCTTAGAGCACGAAGTAACGAAAGTCTTTTAAAGACAGTACTAATCCGCCATCGGCTCCTTAATATACGCTATACTAGGGACCCGCCCTAATATAGCCTATCTAGTATCTGTTGTTAGTAGATTCTCCTTAAATCTAACCGAAGAACACTAGTTAGTAGTTAAGAAAATCATAAGATATCTTAAAGGTACTACTAGCTACGACCTAGTCTTTAAAGGCAAGCTAGAAAGACTAACAAGATACTCTAACGCTAACTAGGCTAGCTATTATAAAATAAGACAATCAACGCTAGGATACGTATTTAACATAGGTAGTAGAGCTATCTTATAGTCCTTAAAAAGACAGCTAACAGTGTCGCTATCATCCTACGAAGTTAAACTTAAGGGGGAAACAAATACTATAAATAAAGTAATCTAGCTATAAAAGCTCCTCTATTAACTTATCCTAGGTACTAAGCCTTAAGTAGCGACGACTATACTCTATGACAATCAAGGCGCTATTATACTTGTAAAGAACCTAGTCTACTATAGCAAGTCTAAACACATCGCTACTAAGGATGCTGCTGTACGAGAAGCAGTTATAGCCGGCGAAGTTGACCTCACCTTCATCGGAACTAAGGAACAAGTTATAGATGGCCTTACTAAACCACTGGCAAAAACCGCTTTTAAAGCCTTTCGATACTCAATAGGTGTACAGAGGAAAGGGGGACCATAGTTCCGCTACCCCGTTTTCGCTTAAAAAAGGTCCTGTAGAGTAACGACAACACTTTAATAACAAACTATAAAGAACATATAATATAGTCTCTATACTTACGTATAAGATATACAAGGTCCTAAGTATTATTTTAAATAAATAAAAATTAAATTTAACTATAGTTTATAAAAGTTATTTAATAAAAACCGCGATCGGAAAAAAGTAAACGGCTTAACGTATAGACTATAATAACGTAATCCCTAACTATTCTCTTTTTCTTTTATAAATTTTTTTTTCCTAACTACTAGAAGGTAAACTATATAAGAAAAACGTACTTCCTCTACCTACTCTATTAAACTCTCTAATCTAAGCATCTGCCGCCATGTTTCTACGCGCCGCCCCAGGATTGAAGCTAAGTAGGAAACCAATTTTCTCATTAAAAGAACCTTTCTTTAACTTTACTGATATTAGTCCTCGAACACTAAAGTTACCTACGCCTACAAGCCTTAAAACTAACTCGACAAGTTACGACGTCTAGCAACATCTGTTAAAGATTACGAACAGCTATGACCAAGCACATTAACACTTCTAGCTCGTACAACATCCTATTACATATCCAAGCACATCAACACTTCTAGCTCGTATAACATCCTATTACATATCTAACACAACAAGAGAAGGCGAACTAGCGCGAAGACATAAGGATTCACTATCTACTATTTAAGTGCTTCTTACATATCTTCGGCCCCGATTAGATCAAAAGTAGAGATAGGATTATTATAATAATAGTTACCTAGACTAAGACTTAGGTTAGTATAAACAGAGATTAGTACCTAAACATACTATAGTACGGCTAGGTAGTAGTTATTAAGAAGGCAGTTCCTAGCGAACGAGGACCCCGATTGCTAATCTTTAACGTAAATACCAATACGACGTATCTAGATAAAGTAGTATAATTTATAGCGCTACTTAGTATATAAAGAAAGTTTATCGACTACCTACGAAAGAACTACGGTATAAAGAACCTCGACGTATAGATCGGAGGGGGAGGTAACACTGGTAGGGTAGGTAAGTGCCTTACTTACTTAAGTTACTTTATCTAAGATATTATAGGGAACTAGAAGTATACTATACAATTCCCCTAGACACCTCGATACCTAAAAACCGCCGGCTTTAAATAGGTATTATTTAGTATATAAAACGATCCTTACAACTATAGTAGAGAGCTTCTTGCCCGCGACAAGATTATTAACCTTAGTCCTATTAAACTAAGAAAAGGACTAAGACCTTAACCCTATATAGTAGAAGAAGAAGACGTAGATAGTAAGTAGGAAAAAGACGACTATTCTAGTAATTACAGCGAACCTAAAGTTACGATTAGCAGTCCTAAAGGAGCTAGCACTCCTATAGGAGCCACTATACCTAAGGGGGCTAGCACTCCTATAGGAGCCACTACACCTGAGGGGGCTAGCACTCCTGTGGGAGCCATTACACCTAAGAGGGCTAGCACTCCTATAGAAGCCAGCACTATAAACAGTCCTAAAACTCGATCGCTAGAACTAAAGCGACGTCGCCTACAAACACTACCATCGTCCCCTATAAAAGACTTACTAATTCGATTACTACTAGTCTACTAGTTTAACACCTTGCTAATCGACAAACAAGTGGCTCGAATAACCGCGTACGCTCTATTAATAGGAGTAGATACCGCCGTAGCCGCCGCTACTAAAGTAGAAGTAGCAAACGTACTAAAATACGGTACAAAGGAATTCCTAGAGAAACACTTTAATATATTAACGATACTTAAAGTTAAACGAATGCCAGGAATCTAACGATATATTAAAAAGACTAGTAGTAAACGCCTTATTAGTATAGATCGATTAATTAAAATAAAGGTTAGAAGAGGAATAAACATACTAAAGGGAAGACTTAAGAACGTTAGCTATATAATACTCAGGATATACTTAAACGACTACGCTAAAAAATACCTAAACTAGAAAGCTAATAACAACTACTATATACTAGATAAAAACATTATTACTAAGGGGGAAGCTAATCTAGATAATAACACTACTACACTTAGAGATATCTTAGTATATATAGTAGATACTAACTAGGATTTAAACAATAACAATAATTAGGTAAACGTGTTAAATCAACTGCTAGGAAACTAGGTATTCTTCCTTGTCACTTTTTATCCTTTAAAGGTTTTAGTACTAAGGTTTATTAAAGCCTATAAAACTTATCTAGAAGTAGTTTGGTTCGAGTGGGAGTGTTAAACATAGAGTTACGTAACATGGTATATAACCTATGTAGGTCTAACTAAAACTCCTATATATATAAGTAGAGGGCTATTCCCCTCTGGAATAGCTCTTCAATTAATCAATTATTACTCTATGATTTGAACACCTCATATACCTTTCAACACGTAGTTCTGCCATAATAGATTCCAGAAAAACAGGCCATAGTGATTATGAACATACTCTGAGTACAGTATGGGAGATGTCGCTAACAAAACTCTCTGGCAATTCCTTGAAGTTACTGCAGATTTTGTCTTTTTTTGAGCCAGATGCTATCCACGAATCAATTCTTACCGAGGCAGCATATCTAGCAGAAAATGAAGACTTCGAGTTTCTTAGTGCCGAAATGGAGTAAGTCATGTTATAATCAGGTCGTACTAGAGTCTCACTAAAGAATTTTAGTCTAGGAGATGCCGAGGAAATCTTGCTACACGCAGCCTTAATCAATAAGAGCCCGGATATGGCCATACTGTCGGTTCACAGATTGATACAGTCATCAGTCTTGCGGAGACTTAACGACAATGAACGAAGCGACTACTTCGATACCATCGTTCGTATGCTGAGCTGTGGATTTCCCAGTGATCATCGGTGACCAACCTACGTTCGCGAACGAGGATTGTTAGAAGAGATATAGTACCGTGTTGACAGAGATCTATGCCTTCTAGACCAATGTACAGCGCTATCCTTGCAGTATAAGAGTGTCGATACTCGTATTGTTGGCAGAGATCTCCAACAAATGTCTCCAAGGACTCAGCTGTGTCCACAAACTGCATAGGCCGTCGCACCCATGGCATGGGTAGAAATAGTGACATCATTCATATAGCAGTGTTGATAGATATATTCTTTTAACTTGGTTCTGACGTACCCTAAAAGACGTAGAAAAACGCAGATTCGAGGGTTTTTTGGTGTGGCGAAGGCCAAAACACCCCCCACTATTACTTTGGACCTTACTGTTGAGTTGATACGGTAGATATGTTCTTCCAGGTTTGATTATTCCCCGCGATGAAACGTCGGTGGAATGTTCCTGCGCTATTGCTTATTAATGCGGGATCCTGCATGCATGAAATGGGAGCCCACGTTCTTGAATATAGCATGTCACACAATATTTTTCATCATTCACAGAATCCCACTGAGAAGCTTCATCCTCCAATATTGCCTTCAATTATTTACAGCCTGTACAGGAACGAGGGCTATCTTTATATCCATTTTGTGCTTCAAGTCTGTGTTTATTTACATCACTTTTATGAATATGTCTTCCGTTCTGCTACCATCTTGCTCGAACTGGATGCCTGGAGCGTCCGTTTGCAACAAACAGGGCAAAAGCACCTGTGGGAATTGCAGACTTGTCATCGTTAGTATCCCACCTCAGCTGGGAGGATTACCTGACACAAACATTAGTATTGTGGTGTCGATTGCCAAAAGGCGCACTGGCCAGAGCACAAGAATGTTTGTCGGTCTTCGATGACCAAGCAGTACTGGCGCCCAGCATGGGATCGTGAAGGGCGCGTACCAGCCTGGGCGATCGGCGAAGCATCTAGGAACTGGCATAACTCGTTTGGAGGCAGCAAATATTTGTGGGGAAATACTCCAGCGATAGATGTCTTAAATCTAGAGGAAAACGAGGGCATATGCTATAAAGAAGATATTGCATTGCTATTTGCTGGTATGTGCTGCATTCTACTTAAGTTGTGCCTGCTAATGTACAATAGCGTCAGGAGATTTACGTCATGTTGTTAGAACGATTGCAAGTCTCCCGCATCAAATGATGCAGCAATTCGATATTACTTTGAACGATATAGAGTTTGATGTCGTAGCAAGAAACACAATTTTGCTGCTACTGGCTTTGACCATTCAAGACTCGACTACTGATAAGGCGTCCTCTACACAGTTAAGCAACGCTGAAGTATTGATTCACGTTTGGTACTCTGCTTCATTTCCAGCCTATGTGCTATCTCAGTTGCAGGACAGAGTAAAGCCATTGATTACAGAAGTTTGCCGCAAGATTATCAACAAACCACCAAGCGCTACCCTAGGAAAAACATGGAAATTCTCGGGCGGACGAACACTTCGCCTTGTACTCAAATAAATGGACTGGCTTCGACTTGCTAATTTTCTCGATGGGCCAGAAGATTTGAGCATTGAAAATGCTGCGGCAATCCGCAGGAGTGTGACTCTTGCCCCAGAAAGATTGGATTATCGAGAACGATGGTATTTCAAAGATGCGTCACCATTCATGCGAATTGCTAGGCAGAGATTTCAAGAGGATGGTATACTTGTACCATTTGGGCATCATAGGACAGGATTCAATACTCCAAATCCGTAAGTATTCCTGAAAGTATTTGGTCAATACTAACCTCAACTGCCTAGCACATTTTTTCAGGAGCAAAATCGCTGGCCTTTGAATGATTTGGCGGATCCCTCCAACGGATGGCCAGTCTTAGAGGTCAATAAGATATCATCAATTGCATCTCAAGACTGGTATGGGAAACTGTTCATCTATATTCATAACATGATAGAAAGGTTCTTGGACCGACTTCAGAAAACTAAGGTTAGCTTCGTACTTTACAACATTGATGTCAGAGAGTTGCCCCAGTATCTTGAAAAGAACAGTTATGCTAGGATAGAGGTATGTTTCTCAACAGAATGACTGAATTTCAGCTAAGACATTGAAAGGTGGCTAATATTTCTGACGGGGGTTATGTTGGAATAAGGAATACGCTTGCTCTCCTGTCTCCCTTCCTACAATCACCAGGACAGAACTCGCACGCGACATTCATTACTCTCTTCATCAATGCTGTTAAAGAGATAATAAAGAAAACAAAGGACGAAACCCCTAACATCAACTTTCTCACCAAATACCTTCCATTTCCCCAGACACTTTCCACGAACGATGCGGATATGATAAGAATATGGGATGCAGGCCATCTAGCAGTTGATGTTGACAAATTCTTCAGATGGTATGTCCTCAATGACTATTGGTAGCTTTGAAACTAATTGTTCCCTAGGTATATGGAGTCCCACAATTTTGGGCGGATCTCTGCAGACCTAGGTGTTGAGATGAAGAAAGTCAATACAGTCGTTGAAAGGTGGCCCACCCAGCTGAAGCGTACAGCAGGAAAGAAAGGTGCTGAAGAGGAGTTTCGTCTGATGTTGGGATCTCGCTTCACAAACTTAGAGCGATATGTTGAATGGAAGAGGGTCTAGATTTATCAAGGGAGTAGATCTTACACCGCAGTTACCTAGCACAGATCAACTAAAAGCGATTGCGGTCTTGAATCTGTTATAAAGCTTAATATAATAACTTTCATTGAGATCTGTCTGTGCCAATGTTCGATATGGCCTCCGCCTTTATGAGCATAAAGTGATCAAATTAAGAGCCAAGTAGCGACCAGCGCCAAAAGCCGCTGTATCTAGAAAGTAAGACTTTATAGAATCGTGTGTCTAGATACTCTCTCCTTGTTCACACAAATATGTTGTTCACACAAATATGTTTTGATATATTTCATTCCCCTTTATCCTGAACCAAGGAATGTCACGTGTAGCTAGATCCACAGTTCGAGTACAGTACCATAAATACTCGAACCTAATGCTTCCATGCCTTCAACATCTCATTGACACACAGAATGAACCTCAATTTTAACAGCTCGGTTTGGCCTCTCAATTAAGACATATTCAATTTCCTCTCCTTCCAACAGTATTTGTTCCTCTAAGAAGGAGGTATTATCATACATTCTTGTAACAATCTGTTGAGGCAGTCGATACCCCACCGTGGTTTAATAGAAATCTATAATTCAGGGGCACCTGATGTTAAAGTAGGAAGCGGGGATCCAACTACTCTGAGCCCTTACTGCTCCTGGAATATGCTGCAAAGACATTCTGACACGTGGTGTGAAATCAGATAGACTATTTGTATTCAAGAACTGGCGATGGGAAAGTTGAGGGATTTTACGTCTAGTGTAACAACGTGAAGGATCTTTCAAACAAAGATCAACGAGAAGGTGCCCAGTTGCCATTGTGAGAGAATGTGTCGCCATTTCTGAGCTGATTTTGGATAGACTTCCGTCCCTGAGGTAATTGAGGCAAATGGAAGGATGTTGAAGTCTCTTGTCAGAGTCAGACCTTGAGGATAAACTCTTTGAAGCTGTCGCTTCAATAGTATCCAACGGCGGCAGAACTTGGGCAAA
Source organism: Hymenoscyphus linearis (assembly GCA_900536425.1). Taxonomy (NCBI): domain Eukaryota; kingdom Fungi; phylum Ascomycota; class Leotiomycetes; order Helotiales; family Helotiaceae; genus Hymenoscyphus; species Hymenoscyphus linearis. Next base: position 53,174 of record UNPR01000231.1, on the reverse strand, counting down.
GGAAGGAGGGCACAATAGAAGCAGGAGCGGCCAATCAAGATCAATTGAGCAGAGGATGCAATGGGAAAGAATCGCATGTGGCTTCTACGAAAAGGACTGTGGCAATCTTCTGCTGGGTTATGGTATGGTGAATATGATAAGGATGGGAAGAGAAATTGGGGTGGTATGATTTAGAACTCCTATCCTCTTGTGAGTTCTTCTTCCCCAGTACGCAAGTAAATACAAGGAGACTTGGGATATGAAGTTATAAAGTTGTAGTACCAGACCAATGACAAGAAGTGTTGAGATAAAAAGGCAGGAGCATATAGGGCAACACTCCCCAGGCACTCCAAAGCTGAGGTCGGACAGGGGTAGTTTTGACAGAGTCACAGAATGGGAGACGCTAGTCCCAACCAATTTTAGCCCATAATTAGTGGCAAACATGGGTAAAGCAGCGCTCAGTTTATCAGTTTTCATAAGGACGTCGTTATTATGTGTTTTCTACTGTTCTGGTGTCCTAGTCTCTAGTGCCAAGGCTGCAAGGGGTGGGGGTCCAAAAGCGGCACCACAGATCGGAAATATGCCAGGGCAAGAGCTGTTCTTGGCGCTTCATAGAGAAGGAACTACCGACCCAGGTGTAGGTCAGCGCGACTCTGACTTTTCTGCCAAAATGAACTTTCTGGGAAGCTGTGATGAAGAGTTGCTTGTGTTCTTATGGTCTTCTGAAAGTGCAAGCAACCCCTTTTAACTTTAGCGAATCACAGCCAAAGTGATTCAAGAGCGATGTCTTTAGTGAAAGTAAAGGATACACAGCAGGATGTGAATAATTAGTATTTGTATCATAGAGGTTATGTAAGTAGATATTTCCACCAGCTGCATAGTTTACAGCAATACTGGCTATGAATGAGACCTTCAGAGCACAACATGGGTTGTGTGTGTTCATCAAGTTTAAGCGAGATGTTCATCGCTTCCATCTATTTCAGGCAACCATTTGACTTGCCAAAAAGAACGATAGGAGGAGAACGATACCGACATTACTCCGATTGGTCCCACAAAGGAAAGTGGACAGACGGAATAAAATATTGATAGAGTCGACCTGACATGTTCAACTCTAAACATCTCCCCTCACCCCAATTCTCCTCTCAAGCATTGATTCTACAGCACCACCATCCCTTCCGCTATTTGCTTTGCGACACCTGCCCATAAACCTCTCAAACGATCTAGTGTTTTCAGAAACCCCTTGGACGGAAGAGCAACCTTGGTAAGTGATCGATTCCTTTCTATCCTCCTTCGCGAACCTTCTTCTGAGGAGCTCCATCTTCGTGGAGAGATTTCGTTGTGGCAGTCTTTCCTGCGCGGAAATGCTTCAATACTTGACTCGAAGATGTTGCGACGTTTGCCAATGTTCTTGACAAGCTTCGCAACTCCTCAAGAACCTTTCCTGGACAAATCATCGCGTCGAAGGAACCTTTCCAACTTGGAATTGCCTCAACCATAATCTCAGAGATGCGGAGAAGCTTACCAAGCTTCTGTGAAGCTCTCTTGCACCTCAAACACTTAATTCCTACAAGTTTCTTGTCGAGAGTTGAGCCATGAGCTACAAACCCTTTCGCAGCAACTCCAGACACCTCTATCTTCTATCTTTTCAACCACAAGGCCTCCTACTCTTCACGAGAAATATGCCCAGTGGTAGGAGAGGTAGGAATATGGGGGCAACAGATATATCTGACAGCGTCAGCAAATATTCCATCAGCTCAATTTACAGAAGGATGGTGCTCTCTTAGACAGCCTCACCTCTTAAACAGAGGCTCTTCCCCTCTTCTGAACTTGAAGTTTCAAGTTGTGCGTGAATGGCTCAAGTAGTCGTCATGATAGGGTCACATGTCCTATACTTCACTCTCTGACTTTCGACTTGACACATTTCATTACAAACACTTGTTTTCTACAGCCACACTCCCCTCAACAACCACATCACCACATCGCAACATCTTCAATAGTATGTTGAATTGCATCACTCTATACTTGAGAACTGCCTTCTAACGCGAATTGTGTAGCATACATCATGGGTAATTCACGTCGTCAGCCGCAGAAGCGTCGTTCGAATGAGCAGCCCCCCTCCAACCGTCAACGTCGATCACGAATAGTTACACTCCCCGTTCGCTTTCAACCGGTCGATTCACAAACCACTCAAGTAGCTCAGGCCACTAGAGTAAATGAAACAAATCCAGGTACATCAGTCCAATCGCTGACTCGAAAGTAGTTGAATTGACATTCTAACTTGTCCAATAGCCGTACAATCTGCCCCCGCTCCGACAGAGTCGAATCCTCCACCTGAAGTTGGGACTGGTGCTACTTCTGCTGGTAATATTGATACACCCGATACTGCCACGAATAATTCTGGTTCTCAAAACTCGGAAAATAAACGACAAGTTTGGGGAATTAGACGCGTAAGTAGAAATAGCAATGTTTCCATTCAATTTTAGCAAGACAAGTTCCTGTGTTGTCTCCACCCTATTCTCTAACTCACTCAAGTGTGTGGGTAAAAGGCCAGGGAAAAGAAGTGAGAATCCGGGAAATCCTCGTACAGTAATGCTACTTTTCCACATTCATCACTTGTCTGCTTCTCAACTTCATAACATACAGGTACTAACTTCTGAGTCTGCAGGCCTCGAAGCATGGTCCAATCGCACCACGTGGCACAGTCTTCCTCATGCACGAGAACACCCATCTCGACCAATCTCGCGTCAATATCGGAAAGCCGGAGCGAACCAAGCTCAAAGTCATGTTCAAGGATAACAAAGGAAACATTGCCATTCACAGTTATCCGAATAGAAAGGCGGCCAAATGGGATGACCCAGCCTGGATCGCAGACGTGAACAAGTGGCGGTCCCAAACATTCCGTCGCACCTTCCGTCTCGATCCAGTCTTCGTCAAGAACCCAGTACGTGTAAAGTGGACCATGAACGAATTTAATTGGTTCAAACACCTCCTGAAGAAGCGAGCCAAGACCACCCAAGCGAAGATGTGTCTTGCGGATTTCAAGAAGATCGCCCGCAAGCACAATCGTCGGTGGGTGGGACACATCAACAGAGTTGGCGAGCAATTGTATAAGGGGACCGTCTTGAAGAAAGAGCAAACCATCGCGGCGCGCAGTAAGACTGCACTTCAAGCCATTTATCTCCGTGATCGAGACCTTATGAACCTCGTTCACAGCTATATCCCAAACCCTGTCAAGGTTAAGAAGGAGAACTCCAATGAACCAGACGATGATGCAGACTCGAACATGGCAGATGCTGGAGATGAGAGCGACACCAGTCAAGAGACAAGTGATAGCGAGAACTACGATAGCGATGACAGCGATGCGCATCTCGAGGACTCATCGGACGACGAAATGGATGGCATGCGCCCTGCTTCCAACCAGACCGGGGCCGTTCTTATTCCTGCTTGAAACCGCTCTTCCTTTCGGCTTCTTCTACTGGCGTTTCTGTGTGCGATCTTTCGGCGTTACATAGGTGTTTTTTCGGATTGCATTCTTGATACCCCTTTGATCCCCGCATCAGCATACATACTTTGCCAGCCTCACAGTACTTCTTGCCTCTCTTTGATGAGTTGGTTTTAGAATGTGCTGCACCACAATTTCCATTTTGTTTCTTTGCTCCTGCGCTTGCGGCGAAGAGGCATTCCAAAGGTTCTTCATGGTGTTTTCCTCGGAGTTTGTTTGTTTTATTTTTGAAGTTTCGCGAGTTCCCTGGGTTGATATGCTCGTCATCAGTCTTCGCAACATCGTCTTTTTTTCCCTTGACTGGGATTTCCTTTGAGCCTTACTTGGCTCTCGATAATTGGTGCTGGAGTTCCTTGGTCTGGTTCTGGCTGCGGTTCAAAGACCCTTGGACAATACAGTCTTCCCTTTGGCGTAAATCTATCGCCTAGATGAATTTGGTCTCGACAATTGGTGGATTCCTTTACTTTGGCCTTGAACATTTGGTCGATGCTGGGAAAGAAGGACCCGTATGTTTTTCGACACTCAACTGCGTTTTGATTTTTATAATACAAGCTTGATGGGTCTCGTGGGAAGGCAATCACTATTCGGACTGGAAACCTGTCGGATTTTCGACGCAACCAGTGGAATCATACACGAGTCTCTAGATGTCTAATAAATCAGAATTATACAAATAAAAGTGTCAAGAATGGACAAGTGATTGTAGACGCAAGTGAAACAATCCCCTCATCTCCGTAATTCTTTCAAGGCGTCATTGTATCAGTAAAAAGTGGTAGTAGGTGTTTTTCTCACAATCAAACCTGGCTGCAAGAATAAGCATGACCCCAACTAGCCAAAGAAATGGGAAATCATTATATGCAAAGTTTCCAAGGAATGAGCGACTTTGACAATTTTATGAACTCTTCCTACCAGGTATATGTTCTACTAGACAGTCATCTCTATACAACTTTCAAGATATCAGTCTGGAACATTTTATCAAACTTAACACACCTTGGCACCTTCCCAAAATCAGCGATTGCCTTGCATCAGGGATCAAATAGTTAGTTTATAAAGTTTTAGATCCACCAGGTCTTGGAGGTTTGTATTATGTGGCAAAGAAACATGTGATAACGCTGTAGCTTGCTCAAACTTTGAGCCAGAGTGTTGAGATATATTCACACGATAATCTAGGGCTATATATATAGTCCTAGATTCCCAGTCAACTGAGAATCACCACTACTGTAATATAATTATACATATTTGGTCTGACTTTGTTTTGTACCAACCTTTTGATCCTTGATGGCATTAATATACCCTCATATATTATCCCTCCAATTCATACCAACACTCATCAATGTTGTACAGATCACACTGGTCTATCTAGCCTTTGATTATCTCGTGATCAAACACCTGGATATATTTTAGCACAGAGTAAAGCCTGTTAGTAGTCCAATGTTGAGGAGAACGTCGAATCCAAGCGAAAGGCCAACTTGAAGCCATCCAAGACTTGGGTCTTGTGTGACCAAAACTACTATCTTGATGGAGTCCTAAAGTAGGGGACAGTGAATTCATATAGAAGCAACCCCTAAGTGAAAGACGGAGGTGACATCACCACAATTACTTTTAGCACAAGTAAAGCCTATTAGTAGTCCAATGTTGAGGAGAACGTCGAATCCAAGCCAAAGGCCAACTTGAAGCCATCCAAGACTTGGGTCTTGTGTGACAAAAACTACTATCTTGGTGGAGTCCTAAAGTAGGGGACAGTGAATTCATATAGAAGCAACCCCAAGTGAAAGACGGAGGTGACATCACCACAGTTACTCAGCCAGCCAATCCTTTTATAATAGACAGTCCAAACTCTTGAACTTCACTAATCCCATTGATGGACTGTGCTTATTAAAGCTCCTCTGCTACAATTCACCAGCACTATGTGCTTTTCATCAAAAGAACCTCATTCATCCAACAGGTCACATTTCAAATTCACGAACCAAGAACACCTTCTTTTTGGCAACAAGATTTCTCTCCTGTCCATTCCAAATTCACAATCAGGATTCTTCAGTGACTTTCTCACCATCCTCTTGGTAAGTCTGCTTGACTGCTTCTCCGCAAAGAACCTCTCACAAGCAGTGAGAAACCTGTCATTACTCTGCCCACCCTTCCAAAAATACCATTGTATTAGAAAGGCTCGTATAATAAAATAATTATATAATGGATACAAGATAATCGACTTTCAATGTTTCTTTGTTTGCCTCTCTGATTTGGGTGATTAAGTTGCTTGTGCTAGACTCTTGACATAATTCATTTTCATACTGTAGGTCGTGTGTGCAGAGTAATGACCAGGCTTACTGTCCACAGCCACTCTCTGCTCTACCTAACTAACATCTCTCTTGTTGCTTGGCACTGATAGGAATAACCTCTAGTAATAGCTCTTCCCTTGATGTCACGATCTTCCTGCCTTAAGTTTCCTTGTTGTAGGTCGATCTATAGAAGTTTCACCTGCCCTTTGCAAGTATATCTCTTTGTGGCTACCTCTCTGTAAACAATGTGGATCAAAAAGAGCACCTGTAGTTCGATCTGAGGCGAATGCCGTGCTGTAATTGGTGGTTCGCCTGCCGACTGTCTCCAAACCAGCACTAGCACTTGCTGCCCCACTTTTTGAACGCGGTTGGCGGTTGTTTATATTCGGTCACCTCACCACCACCACCTCTTCCTTTCGCCATCTCCATCACAACCGATCCTCATAGCAGGATCGCGCGCGTTCCCTCACCTCCACCTCCACCTCTTTGCACCACAACTCTTCAAGCCCGACCTGGTAAGTCGTACCTTGTCTATACCTCTCCATCAGCAACACTCCCTTCCGCTTAGTGGACGTACGTTCCTTTAGCTCTTCGCGCCTCAAGTGGTGGCATCTCAAGCTGTCCAGTCTCAACTTCCCAAGCCTAAGATGACTTGAGAGGTTGTGACGGCGTCTTTTGGTCAACAACACTATACGCAGTGTCCCTTCATGATGCTCATCATTAGACTGCTTGATGGGCGCGCACTTCCTCAACTCTTTGTGCCTCAAATCATATCATCTCAGGTTTCCCAGTGGGAGCTTATCAGATCGATCTGGTCTCAACTTATCAAGCCCAGATCGACTTCATAAGGTCCGATCCGCAGCTCTCTATCAACAACACCATCCTTTGACATCATCCTTTTGCAATCGTCATCACTAACTGCATCTCGCTCAATAGCTCTCTCTCTCCTGCGCCTACGTTACTTTTCCCCTTACCCTGCCAGCTCGCATCATCCCAAGGACTACTTGGTAGGTCTCGCTTCCTCTATACCTCTCCATCAAGAACCTCAACTTTTCATGTCTTCACAACATAACTCTGCGATCATCGTTACTGAATGAGATATCAATAGCTATTAATACACCACTACTCGCAACAAAATGTCTCACAACGGAAGCAACAATAACCAGTTCCAGCCACCCTCCTCATATTGGGAGGATACTTATCTGGACGAAGGTTTTGCAACAGCACATCACCATGGTGCATATCCCTCTCCAACCCATGTAGATGACTGGCTAGATGAGAACGCTCCTCCACCAGGAGGACCTTATTACAGCTATGTTGAGAGTCAATTGTCAAACCTCCAGCAGCAGGATGACTTTCAAACTCAAAACAGCACAATGTTCGCCCCAGGTCCATTTCTGCCAACTGCAGGCTTCAGCGGCCATTCCTACAGCATGAATTCATATAGTATATATCCAGAAGTACCATTGAATTACATGCAGCCTGATGGATCCGCTCCTGTTGCACCCATCATGGCTACCACAGGCTTGGCCCATCAAATTGAATATGCCCCTGCCTTTCCTGTAATGACTATGGCGGAAATGCCACCACAATTCCTGCTTGGCTCCTCAGAACCAGCAGGACCAGCAGAACCACCAGGACTACCAGGACCACCAGGACCAGTAGCGGAGTCAGGTGACACCCAGATCAAACTGGACAGTAGACCAGTAAGTTGTACACACCCTTAGTCCCCCATCATATGTCCATCAGAGCCCCAGAGTCGTCATCACATCTTACATAATGCAAAATATTCTATTGCACTACAGAAGATATGACTTCATTCGCTTAGGACACCAGAAAAGACTTTCTTCATCTTATCATATGACTAACTCCCCCTTTCTTTAGAAGACAGCAAGTCATATCCCAGTAGCCCCTAAGGGTACAAAGTTTCTTTGGAAGGACAACACACATATTGATAGAACACCTTTCAAGGCTGGGGTCGTTGAGAAGAGCAAGCTGCGTTTCTTTTTAAAGGATACCCAGGGTCGTTTTTGGCCATATAAATATGCTCATAGACATGGATTCGATTGGACTGACAGGGAATCTCTCGCCAAGGCTAAGAAGTGGCGAAAGCAAGTCTTCAAGCGACGAGTGGAAAAGACAAGCGATGATTCTGATGCTGGTCCAGCGTTAGATACCACCAAATGTAAATGGTCCCAACGGGAAAAGACATCAATTGAAGTACGCGTCGAAGAGATGATCAGAGAGAAGAAGCGAAGACTGGGCATGCAAGATTGGGCAGAGATTACCCGGGCTCATAATGAGCAATTCAATGGCGTCGTAATCCAAGTTGGTGAATTAATGCCAGCCAGCCGCTCTATTGCTGGAAAGGATATTGCTCAGAGAGTCAACAAGACTAAATACACGGTTCAGTCCAGATCTGTCGAGGCGGTCTATTCGCAAGCCAATAGATGGCCTGAAGTCAATGCCATGATGGCCAAGGAGTATGCGAAGCTCGGATATGAGACTACTGATGAAGAAGGCGATCCAGAGATGGAGTTTGGTCGTGATGGTCCTGAAAGCGTTATGGGATCCATGGTTGAACATTCGGGAACCCAAGAACACGGCATGGTACAAAGCTTAGGAGAGACCTCGAAGGACACCGCTACAAACACACTCAGAGGACACAACGATGGTTTTGAGTATACTCATACCCACGTTGGTGTGCTTGCAACCCGATCTCCAATGAAAACACCTTCCGTTTACAACTCTGTCGGTCAATTCGCCAATAACCCAACTCCGCTCAACTATGCTGGCAATGCTGCTGACGAGGCATTTGAGACTAAGGTTACCGAGTATATGGGGCCAATAGCTGAAGATTCTACCTCTGACAACGACGCCGACATCTCCACGAATGTATAAGACAATACCAAGCTCTCGCCCTTGTTGGATGTTAGCCAACGTCATCAGGGCATATGACCATGCTTCCGACAGGTATCATCTCCCGACTTTAGACGTTGTAGTTTCGTATCTTGGCACCAGCCCTCAAGATCAGATAAACGCCACCCTGCTGATACCTCGATACCACCTAGTAAAGGGGATATAGAGATGGCGCTGTACACTTTATCTCTCTCTCTCGGCCTACGACTCTCTTCATTCTGGCCTTTCAAGGAGTTTCTGGCGTACAAAACTCGATTCTGCTCTTTTGCTTCTGTTGATTTGAAATAACAGCCCCAGATTATGCTTTCCTTGTTTCTTCTTTTTTTTTTTCTTTGTTTTTCTTCTACATTTCCCCAGTTCTGCGCCTTCTCAACGCTGCCAAATCCTTTTGAGTTGTGTCTGTCGCTGTTTGCTTGTATTGCAGATGATACCCAAATCTTGTTTTTCTGTTCTTTTTTCGAGGCTCGTAATTCTTTCCTTTCTACCTTGCGTCGGCCTTCTCAGAATAGCCAAACCCTCCTGAGATTGTCACTATTGTCACTGTCGTTGCTGCCGTCGCTTGAGGGAGAAATCTATATGATTGTCCTGTTTTTCTTTTCCTTTCTTAAATTTGTACACAAGGATGGCTTGGCACATTAATATTGGGGATGAAATCGTCGAAATTGTTGGGCGTTTGGAAGGGAGGTTCAAGTCGCACATAATTGAGACTTCTTTTCCTTGAGAATTTGGGGCTGGATGTTTGTCAGGTCGTTCTTTCTACGAGATGTCCATACCGTGCGCACAGAATGGATAAATTGTACATCCCATTGAAAAGGATGTTTCGTCGTTCTTAAGGCTTGTATCTCTGGTCTCTTGGGATACGTGGATGGTAGTTGGAGCTGCGGCTGCTTCTGTACCTAGCTAGCTAAATGAATATCTTTTCTTTACTTGACGTGTGTCTCTTGTTGTAATCGATAATTCATCAGATATTTCTGTTCTTGATATTGTGCTTGACCCTGTGGTTGATTTATTGATGTGGGATGTGGTTGTGGATGTGGTTGTGGTTCTGCTTTTGTGCTTGTGACTATCACCCTCTCGTTAGCGAGCTACTTTGACGTTGGCGAATCGTCCGTTTGCTTACTTACTATCTTTATGGTTAATAGAACATATCCACATCATTATTCAGAGCGAATGAAGTCTTGTAGATGGATTTCTGACCAAAACCCATCCTTGCGATCAGCGCGCCCTGCGCCCTGCGCGCGCCCTGAAATCATTCTAGGACCCAGTTGAGGCAAACCTCTTGGCATACATCCTCCAAATGAACTGAAATCAATTGGGGTGGATAGAACCATAATCGACGAAGCAACAACAGCGTTGGGGGTACCTTTGCTCATATGCTCTGGGTAGGTACGATGAGATGTCGTTGAGGTTTTAGTGGGGCTGTTTCGGAATATTGATTTTCCGAATGTAAGAAGGAACATTTTTGAATTGTAGAACAGTTCACTATGTTAACAAGAAAATACAGGTAAATAAACAGTATGTTTTCTTTTTCTTCACTTTGATTATTCACGCCTATATTTTTATTTCTTATTTATCATGTTTTTTACCTTGGCCCCCGACTCTAAATCTCTCTTCTCTTTGTCTCCTTGCTGAGTTGATTTTATAATGTAATTCTCTTTGCTCAATCCTTTGTTGGAACGTATCTCGAGCGTATGTATAGCAACCATCATCCATATTTGATAATCCTGTGGTATTGGGCAGGCTACAGGCTGTTTTCGCCGCTTTTTCATAAATAAAAGATATAAATCATAAGAGACAGGTTTAGAGGGAAAAGCGTAAGGTAGCTCCTGATATCTCCATAATCCTCTCTTCACCCTTAGACCAACTAAAGCATTCAATATGGCCGAACCACAACTATCGTGGTTTAAACTTGAATCCTTCCTCATCTGTGAAGATACTCTCGCTATAATCCTAGCTCCTGACACAACTTTCAGATTCTGTGAAGATGGATGTGTCAGTTGGCACGTTGTACAAGGAAAGCGTTGGGTTCTCCTATCTCTAAGTCCGCAACAAGCTTGGAATATTACTTGTCCTCTTCAATTAGGTAAAAAGCATCTTAAGTATCCGTAATTGCGACATCGTGGAAGAAGGCGAGATCCTGACCCATTGCATGGACTATAATAATACCTGTCTTCCTACGAGGGTAGATTGCGAGAAAGACGAAGTGAAAGTCTTTGTATATGGCGAAGATACGTATTCTATCAAAGTGCAATTCTCTGATGCCTGCACCACAACCGCTTTAGCCTTGGTGTGAGAGTTCTGCCATGCGTACTTGGCACCAATTAGGTGGTTCTGGCTCCCAAGAAGATTCCCAATCTTACCACGGTTTATGTCACCTTGGTTCGAGTTTCAAAAATGGAGGATAAGAGCCCCGTTCTCCTTTAGAGTAAATTTGTCAAGATGAATGCCTAAATTTATATTAGTATTTGCTATCCTTGAAAAGTTATAAAACTCAAAAAGAAAACTTTAAAATATTTCCTCTATTAGAACCACAAAGAAAGGAAGCCAAAACCCCAAAAAATACTATATTTCTTAATGTTCTATATTCCTATACTTAAAAAGATGTAATCAACCTAAGACAATTAAAAACATTTCCTTTCTTGAATCAAAAAAGTCTACTGACTTAGAATTTCAACGTGACAACCTGTATACCAATTAACATAGCAAGCATAAGTTCCTCTATTCGTAAAATACAACTTTGCAGTTAAGTCTCTTGCCAAACCCTCTCTCTCTGATATAGAAAGAAGGAGGGTGTGTGTGTAAAGGAGATTTGCGATTTTGCACACCAAATTAATGAGATTGTAAAAATGATATTGTAGAACTTCCATTAAAAAGCTGCCGAGACATATACTTCATCGGATACAAGATAAGTAACCAGAAACTTCGCGTACCACCATGCGTATCATAATGAAACTACCAAAAACGACATCCCTCTATCATCAAAGAGAAACAGCAAAAAGAGAACTAATTCAGAAGACGAATGCTCCAAAGGTACTCAATGACCTTTTTTGCTTCTACAATGTTGCGAAATCGTCGGTCTGCAGAGTAGCATCAGTTGTGGTAGTAGTAGTTGCCGTATCAGTGGCAGTCTGGGTGGCCGCAACAGCCCCAAGCACCGTTGTTGTGCTATCCTTTGGCTGGGTCTTGATTGTGATGTCCATGACCTTAATTGAGATTTCGTGAGCGATCTCATTTCCAAGGCTCCCACTGAACAGCTTGTACACGATTTCGTATGGGAATCCACCAGGACCACCTGGGAATCCACCACCTGGGAATCCACCGCCTGGGAATCCACCACCCGGGAATCCACCGCCTGGTGGGAGTACACTCTTCGAGAATCCACCCTGTGTTACATTGAAATCGGTACCTTGTTGCCAAACCTGGTATGTACCATCGTCGTGATGATCGCTTGAGTAATCCCCGTGATATTTTGAATCATATGAGTGATCTCCATAATCCTTTGACTCGTGTGTATGTTCTGGATGATGTTCATATCCGTGGTTTTGTGAATCGTAGCCAGACTGCTCTGGATGATATTCATATTGATGCTCATACTCTCCTTGGCTTTGTGGTTCATATTCATGTTGCTCCGAGTAACGTTCATATTGCCCACGGTTCTTTGGTTCGTATACAGGTTCTGGATGGTACTCATGTTCTCCCTGGTCCTTTGGCTCGTAGCGCTGCTCTTCATGCTGCTCCGAGTAATGCTCGTATTGTCCACGGCCTTTTGGTTCGTATACAGTTTCTGGACGGTATTCGTATTCTCCATGGTCCTTTGGCTCATAGGAATGCTCTTCATGCTGCTCTGGACGATATTCATAATCGACACGAGTATTTGGCTCATACGTGGGGCTTGAGCGTTTTCTACCGCGGAAATGGCCATTCTCTTGTCTCTTCTGAGCTACTTCCACGGAACCTGAAGGTGTCTCAGTCGGCTTGAGGATGCCACCAGCAGGGATGAAAGTAAAATACTGCAACATAGTCTTAGCAATATCCATCGTGGCATCATAAATCTCCTTTTTCGGTATTTTGCCATCTGGGTAAGCTTTTGAAATCTGATGCATCTTATAATGTCCGTAATTGGTGATATAATCGACCTGCTTTGGGTTTTTCTCACGGGTCAACTCGTGAGGACCATGATTCTCAACAATTTCGATTCTTGGAAGAGGTTCTCGGCGGAAGAGTGGAGTAGACCTTCCGATTACCGCTTCTGGATGTTTGAGGCTTTTGTCGTCCTCGGGAGCAAATGTGTTGTGTTCGTTCGGTTTTCGATGTCCAATAAACCATGCCCTGGCGGCGACCACATCGCCAAGTATGATGGCTGCGCCGATGAGCTTTAAGATCTGCATCTCGAGTGCTCAAGTGTGGTGAAAGTTTTTGTGAAGGGAAGCAGTATAGTAAGGGTAGTATTTGAAAGAAAGAGTTTGGAAGGGAGAGGAGAGAGGAGGAAATATGTATTAGCTCATTCTGTTATTTGCGCGTCATAACCATTCTAGAGACAAAAGTAGCGCGTTAACACACTACTTAGCTACTTAAGTATTTTTAGGTTATACTTAATTAGGTTAAAGTAGGTTAAAGTAGTATATCAAACTACTTAAATACTACTTAGGTAGTTTACAATAAACAGTAACTAAAGTATAAAGTAATTATCCTCTTATAGTAGTCCTACTAGTCGCTCTTTCTTTTCTGCCTCTATAAGAAACCGTAGCCTTTTAGGCTTTTATCTCCTCGAACGTCTCCTTCCCTAGCGTGTTCTTATTTCTTATTATAATATTAGCCCCTTGGCGGTCGGACTATCTGGCCGGGATAGTCGGGCGCTCTACGGGGTTTCGGGCCGGTTATCGCTTACTACTTACTTAGTACTCTCACCTGCTTAAACCTTAGCGAGTAGGTTAGAGTAGGTGCCATTACTCTAACCTACTCCACTCATTTAATGCGCTAGACCAAACTCCCCGCTCCTCTAAAATGATAGAATAACCGGAGTCACATCATAGAACATATTTAAAGACACTTCTTGGGACTACAGACTTCTGAAGTTGCAACATAATGATACTCACTAGCTAGGGTCGTGCGAGCCTGACTGAGAAATGACTCCCAGAGCTATATTAGACGCCACACAGCCTTCCCAGCAAACCGCAACAATATGTGACTACTAGATCAGATTCCCAACTACAAACCAATTGCAGAAAGCCCAAGAGCGAAATTTGGGTATGCGAAAAACGAAAAGGAAGTGGCAGCTAATTGCACGAAATTATTCTAGATAGTGTAGTTCGTTTGAGGCATCATTGGCCACAAGAATCAACGGGTCATTACTTGTGTGACTAGTAGGTTAACCCACACCTACGCCAGTAAAGGCTCTATCTGTAGGTAGGTACTAAGAAGCAGGGACGCAAGGCGGATGGGTGGGGCAAAATTGCCATTGGCCTAGGGACGTTGTGTCTTAGGAACTTGCTAGGAGTCGCACTGATAATTGATTGCAATTGCTACAGACCCAGGGGTATACACCAAAATCACTCCTAATGAAGTTGTCCACCACGTTGACTTAGTCGCTAGAAAAAGAAGAAAAGAAGAAAAGAAGAAAAAGAAAGTGAAAAGAACCCTCAAACCTTGGTGTATTATTGATTGCAACTGCGATAGGTAACATGTTATTACGTGAAGCACGCTACCGCTAATCGAAACACTACCTAGTTCATAATTTGGGTTGCCTGGGGATTCTTGGAGATTGTTTGAAAGAATTGGTAGGTTCGGTGAAATGAGCTTGACGAAATCACGAGTTTACAATTGAGTAGGCAATGTATTAAAAACGTGGGCCACTATCCAAGGAAAGTGATGACCGCATGGTACCAGCTCTTCAACAACAGAAGCTGTCTGCATTTCTTGATGATAGTTTATGTTGCGATATGCCAGCATTCCTTGCGCATGCTACATGCCTTGCTTCGTAGCATTCCTTGCTTCGTAGCAGTAGCTGTACTGCAAGGGGGGAAACCACGTGACGTGGTCTACGGTTATATCAAGGAACCTGTGGCCAGAATCACTTAGAACCACATACGAATACAATACCAGATCATTGTACCCTGTATCTTGACTTTGATAGTCAACCAACAGTTTGTGTTATTTAACTCTTCTATTTCATCTGTTCCACGGTTCATTTGCCATCTATTGAAACTCAAATATCTTTCAAAAACTTTCACCTATATGTACTGAGTAAGAAAAGTAAAAGACACATAAGTAAATGGCGAAGGGCATCAAGCACTGTGAATGTAGCATGCCTCAAGGCAATTGGGGTAATCATGGTGCCCTAATACCATATTTCTTACGCAACTATGGTAGGCCATTCACTTTTATACCAAGGGACTCTTTTTTGTTACTTATCCCAGCACCAATCCTGGGTTTCAGATGATGGTGGTTCTCTGGGACTGCGACATGAAACAACACGTCCAAGTAACTAGAAACTGATAGAAACCCCTTCTGGATCATTGTATCTCTCAGGCCGGGTTCGAGGCTAGTTACAGACCCAAACTGGGCCTCTGACCTGGCTCAAGGCCATCAAATATGCTGCTGTCCCTGACCGACTTCGAATCTTTTACGACGATTGCACAATGCAAACAACCAGTTAAAAAATACGGGAGATTATCGATTAAAGGCTACAGCCTCTGAATAGAAAATGCATGTCATTCACTTGTAATTGTTCCTGTTTCTAGCTTTGTTGTAGGTTTGGGACCCGGCATCGAGAATTACAAGCTGCTTTCTGCTCTCTATAGCACTAGAGAAACCATAGGACGTTGGGAAAACATGATTGATTAACATTCAGCTTTCAGAGAAGCATAGGCGCAAGAAAAACCTGTTATTATGGCAAATTTAGCTTTAGGATAGGCAGGGGTCGAGAAGTCGTAATGAACTACTATTATTGCTCCCCAAGAGGACCCGTAGAAAATAGCCGAAAGTGAACTCTACACCTGGAACGCTAAACCGCGGTGGGACCGCGGTCCCACCGTGGTCCAGGAAGACCCCCCAAAGCTGGTGCAATTGGCTTAAACATCCAGCTTCAACACAATCGAGAGACAAATACAAATCTGAGATAATATCTATGAACCTCTCTTACTGACCTCGCCCACATGGATCCTGTTTAACCAAAAAATTCTTGCGATGTACAACAAGATTTCTCAAACAAGACATAAGGTGCATTCCATCATGCTTCACTACCATCGCCCAAGTGACAAGCCTTCTGGGAGTCTTAAGCGAGGGGTGTTTACTTGCCCCAGGGTTGAGGAAGGCCCTGTTTTTAAGCGACAGTCTGTGCGTAGTGGAAGGTTTGCACAGTGAATTAGGAGGTGGGAACTACCCCTAGATGGGCTTTTGGAAAACGAAGTTAAAGTTAAAGTGATCAATACTGGCTGTGACTGCCTCCTCAAATTGAGCTAGCTATCAGTGGGTTGAATTTACCAACTGATGTCAAAGTGGAGAAGGAAGACAGATATATTCCTAGAGCTGAGAGAGACTTTGCTTTCTTCGCTTAAATTAGAGGATATCTATCCAACTAGACTTGCAACTAGTTAACAAATACATAAAAGGATCATAACTTGCTGGAGTGGTATTGAGGAGTTACCAGCAACTTAAGCGAGGTGCAAAAGGTCCAAGGGTATATACGCAACCTATCGTTGAAAGAACAGAATACACAGCACGCAGCACGCGGCACATCGTGTTAGTGTACAGTCCCCATCCAATATCGAGAACTACTAGTATCAAGTCGCCATAAGCACTCAACTCACACCCCACAACTCCAACTACTCCATCCCCTCCCCTCCCCTCCTCACATCACACCCCCATAAAAGAACAACCCAATTCCATCCACAAAAAAACAACCCAAGACACTCGTAGTCAAATCCGTAATACATTGGTCTCTGTACTCAAGTACAGAGTTCAACTTCTCCGTACCCCGTACCCCGTAGCACTAAACCCAAAGACCCCTAGAGGCGGCCCCTAAGACAACCGCCAGCGGCAGCGGCAGCGGCAGCGCCGCAGCGGGCACAACGGGGTGGGGTAGCTCCCCCGGATCGGCACGACGTGTCGCGGGGGCGGGGTAGTGATGACGCCCCAACCATATCCCCCAATTCAGTGCAGTTCAGGTTCAAGTCCTGAATCCCCAAGGATCCCCCCTCGCCCGTGAACTCTCATCTGAAGGGGCGTGAACTCTAGACTTTGAACGTCTGTGTACCAGCAAGAAAAAGTTCAGACGGTCGATGTACAGAAAAGATTGACGAGGTTCATGAGGGTCAGTAAAAGGGGAGAATGATTAATTAAGCTTCTGCTTAGTCTAGAGCATCAAAGTTTTGATGAATCAATATAATGCCACCCGACACAGAAGAGCAAATGATGAGCCAAAAAGTCTTGACATTTATGATTGACGACAGCTTAGAATAATATAGTAGAATCAATCTATGTGTGCCTGGTGTTTTATCGAGTAGAAATGGGGTGGATACATATATCCCCAATGCTAACAAGCATAAAAACACGAAAAGGAGAAAGGAACCCAAACCCGTCAACATTTTTATCGTGTGTCATGAACCCTCAACTCAAAATCCCAAACTTCTGCCCTATGGATATCAAAACCCCGTCATGTAGAAAACAAGATCCGTGGAGGCACCAATGCCCGCATCTGCAATCCCTCCCCTCATCCCCGTCGTCAATCATCAGCATCATTACGTCCAGCGTTCCCGCATCCATCAAATTCCAGTCCGGTACACATCCAACCGTTGTCTGTTCTGTAAAAGAAAATTCAAAACAAAAGAAACCCGACCGTAAAAGTCCACCCTATATCGCTGGTAATGTAAGATCTTTCCCAAGGAAAAATGAAAAAGGAAATGGCGAAGCAAAACAATATGACATTGGAGGCTGTGCGCTTAAATGAAGTCGTGAAACAAAAATAAGATCAGTTTTGCATTGTGACCGAGGCGATGGTCGTCAAGAAAAATGCGTCGTGAAAATTAGTGCTTGCGGCGCCGTTTTGATTTTCTGCTGCTGCCTGATTTCGACTTTCGGCGTTTGGGCGATGCTGGTGGTAAGCTAGGTTCGGGGGTAAGCCGAATGGGTTCCCCATTATCCTGTCCGGGGGGCAGTCCTTCCCATTGAACACGGAGCAGTTCATCGCGAGATGGCGTAATGGCCCATTGCAAAAGAGGTGAAGGACCGTTAACAGTCATCAGCTTGAACTCCCCAAATAGGGATGGGGGGCCAGGTGAGTTGCTTATATCGTTGTTGCGTTGGGATGTATCATAAGAGGTAGATTGTGAGATATAAACAGTGGAAGAGTCACGGTCGCCATCGTAGATAGACCCATGATTTGGGTAGAGAGAAGCATCATCATCATTGAAGCCCGGATCGCTAAAGAGTTGAAAGTCCTTGCCGCGCGTCATCGGAGGAGGGGATACACTGCTGGTTGTCACGATGGAGGCAACTCGGCGCTCTGGCTGGTTTTGCGAAGCCATATTTGTTGGACGGTGACTGTTGCCAGCCATCTAGGCAGCGGGGTCAGCATGAATTTGTTACGATGCATTCGAGGGGGTTTGAAGGCTTACTTTAGGTTGCAGATAATGGTGAGCGATACGCTGTTACGGAATATAATAGGATTATTGGCGGGAGGGTTGGTAGAATGAAAAAAAGAAGAAATGAAGGGTACTGCGCAGCAGATGGGCAAAGACGGGAAAGCTCCCACAACCGCAAGCAAGAGGTGGTAAGGAAGGGCGACAGAAGGGCGGAGTGGGAGAATTGGGCCCTCCGACTTACCGTACAACCTACCCTAGCCGTACAAGAATCCCAGGACTCGAAAGTATTCTCAGGACGCGCAAACCCAACGCAATATAGCGCCGAAGTCGACAACTTACCTTCAAGATATGAGGGACTACATGAAGCTTGGCCATGATTATGATCAACACCCCCAGCTTATATCCTCGAACACATCCACGATGAATGAAGCATAGCTGTAAAGTATTGCAAGAATTCCATCACGTATATGTTACCAGATATAGCTACAAGAGCGCGCAAGAACCTACGTACCAAAGTACCCAGGTACCTCCATATATGGAGAAAACCAAAGGTTTATCCGGTAGCCGGACCGACAGAGGGCAGGACTCTCGAATGAATGATATTGATTGAACAATGAGCCTACTCCTTATCCAAGTGCTTGTGCTGGTACGACACAACGGACAATGGAATAGGGCGAGGGTACTCGCAGTGCACCAGGTGATTCGTGTCCATTATGTTCCGCCCTAGATGCGTGTCGAGACAGTCCAGTGAGTGCCCCTCATGGCAGCTGGCCATCGGATCCTGCCGCGGCTTGGTAAGAGAGTCTTCGAGTGTCGAGAGGTGCGTGTTTCGATTCTGAGCTTCGGTGAGAGGTGCTGGAAGCTCTCTGTCTAAAGGGTGGAGGGCCAGGATCAGCCAACCAGGAGTCGTGGACGACATAAAGGTGGGTCCACTCCCCTTGAAGTCCTTCCAGAGCTGTGATTGGCTCAATGCGAGAGTGCTGGATTTACAGAGAAACCCATCAAATAAATCTAGAACGTTTTGGCTTGTAGGAATAGTGGTCAAAATGGTATGAAAGTAGTTTTTCCGCATTTACAGAGAAAGTGCACGGAGGGCGAGCATAGCTCAACATTTCGGGTATGCTCTCTTTAAAGGAATCTCGCTCGCCCTCCTGTGGATAGTCTTGTATTATGCAACATGAGTGAGGACATGGGAGGGAGGGCGGAATCCATTGGACGAGTACACCAAACGCCGTATCCATGCAGTTGCCACAACGCCGATTCTGATTCGGTGATGAAAACATAATCCGGGTAGTATCCTGGTCTATGTACGCTGATCCGCCTGACAACATGATAATGCTAGCCAGATGGCGCAGTGATTTGGTGGCCTTTTGTGGGAGCCACGGGCCGCAGTTGGCGATATGGTGCTTTGCCTTCAGGCAGAAGCAAAGATTGAGAAGTGATGGGATTGAGAAGGACAAGCCAACCTGTGGTCAAATGGGACAGCGACTTGTGAGCCTTTTGAAACTGTTAATCTCACGCTCAAGTTGGTGTTGTGGGATGGATGCACCCATGATGCATACTAGAGACATAGGTGATGATGACTGCATGAGAGCCTTTTTTTCTAGCCGACGATTCCGGCGGTGATGATGATCTGAACCCCAGTGTCAGCGCTAGTGTTGCGTAAGTGTAAGGGTAAGTGTAATTGTGATAATGACAAGAGGACCATGGTCCATGGCCCCCAGGATTACGGATTACCGAGCCTCCTTGACAGAGCTTACACGAGAGCCTCACGACTTCGTTGGGCGTTCCAGAAGAAGATAGTCGGATCAAAAGAAGAGCAAAGAACACGTAGATGAAAATGAGCTTGGCCTCGGCTAAATGACACACCCCTTTGTGGGCGAAAACACTCGTCAGTTTCCCCTCAGGCGCATGCAGCTACATGGATTCCACCCAACTTGCTCCGACGTCGTAGAGACATCATCTACCCAATCATGATCGTTCAAACATGGCTGACTTGAGGGGTAGATATTCAGTGGTACGTACTCGAGTAGGTGATACGACGAAAGCGACAAGTTCAGTGTAATTGAGAGATGCAGCATTCGCATGCAATTTCCACCCCTCTCACCAATGGAACCTAGAAGGGATCCGCACGGGCCATCTATGACACGTGACTCTCCTCCTTTAAGCAGCTGCAAACAGTACAAGGTGTATTACCAGTAATGGGGAGGTAGTATGTGTAAAATCATGCATAGAATTCATAAGATAGATTTTATTCGTAAAGTGTCCTTGGAGGGAACATTAGTACCGGTAGATCTGGGGGGTTTGTGGATGACTTCAGGATGGAGAGTAAGCTGCTCATTCCTGAAAACCCTCAAATTCCACAATAACAACACCAAATTAATGATTTGGTTAAATAAGTCAGACGCCATATGGCTCCGTGTTTATGTAAATTATTCATGCAAGTATGATATACTTGTTGGTGGCGCTATCAGATATAAATATCAGACATAATCTTGGAAGTCAGATCATGGAAAGGTAACACCAGAGAAACGTGATATTGTGTACTGTACCATCTGATAGCTGAAAATGGTAAATATGACATGACAGGTTATGAACAAACAAGTTATGATTGCCAAGTAAAGCGTGAGTTAGTTACTCAATATACTGAGACAACAGGGCTTAACATATATCAGGTGTGTGTTTTTCTGTGAAGTCATGGGAGTATTCAAGTAAGAGATATTCACGTGCGGTCACAGCTTTTTCTGTATCTTGACATGTGTGATTGCCTTCTGCCTGTGATAACAGAAGCTGTGCAAGGAATGAAACATGAGGCAGTGACCCAATGATGTCAATGAATTATGTTATGATGAGATAAAAGGTGGAAAGATACATAAGGGGAGTTTGCCTCTGGAAGAGGAAATCCATGAAAAAGAACCCCATACTTCCATAGCAACCTACACTACTAACTCCAAAAACCTGATGCAAGCAAAGACAGAAAACCAAATCGTTTCTGACATCAGCCTCCATCACTTACAATTTCTTCCTCAGAAATCCCATGTTTATTACTCACGTGCCTCCTCCAATTATCCTTCAGTGGGAACCCATCCTCACTACCTTTTGAATGCTTACAACCAGAAACTGTACAGAAATACCCCCCCAAGGTTTAGTGCACGGAGTTGTGATGTCTTTTGAGATCTTTGATACTCTCAAATCCTCAATCACATTGCTGACAGCGTTCATGATAGGTATATCCTTTCTTGTGACGGCCAGAGATGGTTGTTTGTTAGTGGTATGGCGAGATTGACTAGATTGAGAGTGACACATACTTGTATTGGTGTTTGAGGTAAATGGTCTCTTGACAGGGTTGGAGTTTGCAGTGAATTGTTGGGTTGATGCAGTTGCACAGTGGTTTCATCGTTAAGTCTTGCCAGTGGATGGGGATGATATAGAGGGGTTGCAAGAATCTAGACAAACGGAGGAAACAGGAGAATGTGAGGCGATTGAATATGTGTCAGAAGATCCTCCCTCAGTCTCAAGAATGTTGGAATTGATTGAAAGGTAGGGTATTGATTGAGTTTGAGAACTGATATTGTTTAGGCTTGAATTTTGCACCAGTTCTACCAAAGACCCTCCATATGGCCGTTCTGTAGCTCTCCATAGTGGCATTACATTGGTTGGTTCAACCAACTCCAAGTATCACGTTTTGTGGATCTAAAAATTGATTTTGTCATTCTTCACAAAATACTTCTTGTTGTGGTTGAGGAATTTACACGGCCACCGGCTCCAAGCCAGCAATGGTGAGCCTTTTAGAAAGGACGCTGATGATTTGGAACTTAAGAGCCTAGAAGTTTGCCCTATCACTATTTTCAAATCTGCCTTAACTTGGGTATATCCCCTCTACTGCTACCAGATTTGCATGCGCACCCCTGACAGGGGTAGGAATACCAACTTTTCAACATTAACAATACCACTCCTAAATACCCTTTATTAAATATTATTCTACGCGACTACCTGTAATAGATCTAGGGACACGCCGTCTATACATTCTGTCTTTTAAATAGCCTAGAACAGGCTTTAAATCTATTATAAAAGACAAAATCACCTTAAAGATCGTGTTCTAAAAAGAGTTACATTAGGCTTAATTGCTAACAATAATTAAAGATTAAGCGTACGGCACTCAACAACCTTCGGCTGTAACAGATGCGACGTGTTGTTATGTAGAAAAAGGCCTTGTTTTCGTAGTTTTTATCAAATATAGTACATTTCACACCTAAAAGTCTTGAAATCATTGGTCCTATTGGCTCGCTTATATCCTTGGAAGTGAGGCACGCTAAAAGGTGCTTCTGGTAGCAGCTGAGGGGATATGCACAACAAAATTTGAGGCCCACCAATTCCAAGATCTTGGCGAATAAAAGCTGGTATCAAAAGACGTAATCATTCCTTCTCACGTGCGCTTACCCCATCCACTTAAAGCCTCAGAAGATTTCTGAAAGATCCGTGAGAGTAAGAGAACCTATAGAAAGATAACAGATTCCACATATTATTAATTAGGATAGAAATTAACGAATCAAACTTCTTTTAGGGCAACAGTAGAACATTACTCGGATCTTAAGACCCGCTCGACCCCAGACTCTGTCGGGGGCAATACATCGTTAGCCTCCTATAGTAGGCGAGTATAACCACTCATTTACTGCGGTAAGATCTTACTTACAGTAAAGGTGTCGTCAACTGATTCAAACGTTTCTCCACTTAAGCCTCTCCAGCCCAATTAATCATTGATAAGGAGGACAATATTTCAATTATAACGCAATTATAAAACATTTAAGATGGCAGTGGATCAGATTGTCCAATCGCTTTACTAGCTATTCTCATTTCTTAAATCCTTGAAGATGTAAATTGAGAATCTGCTTAGTTTTCAAATGATCTAACCTAACTATTTAGCCGAGGCTGTATCTGGTCCAACAACGGCAACAATATTATCAATTTCTTCCGATCAGATTCGGGTAACGGTTGTGTGAGACCGCGATGTCAGCATATGCCCATTGAATGTCTCCCATTACCACCCTTTGCCAAGTTCCTAGACACTTTCCTTCTTGGTAAATCGACCAATAACATGTCCAATCTTCAAGTTTGGGCAAGGTATGAGCGTGCTCATGAACCTTCTCCCAGCCCTATTCATAATGTGTTGGGTGCCTATTAAATATTGAAACACTAGACTCTTCACCCCCTCCCTCATTTGGGCGTGGATTTTACCTTAGTAGTACCATAAACAGCGGGCCGCTTGGCCTATTAAATAGTGAGCTCTTACCTACTTTCATACTAGCAGAATTGCACAAATCAGTTTATTAAACAAAATCCGTCGCACATTGTTAATGATTACAAATCTCAACTAAGTTTACTTTATGTTTTTGTATGAATCTTAACAATTGTGCAGAATTATAATTTGTCGTCGGCTGAATAATCCTTATTTGATTTCAGAATAGTGAAATGATGTAATGTAGTGAATAACCGTAATTACCTGCCTGTAGTAAGTGAACTTTCCTCTATCCTTTAATCTGTCTTCTGAGGATATATAGATAGGCTTAGAATATTGCGCAACACATGTGCCCTTTCTATAGAGTAGAACGAGTAGATACTTGAAGTTTTATACGCAGCGTTATATAACAAATACATTGATTTTATAGCCCTAAAAACAACAGAAGAATGGTCTTAGGTTTGTCAGGTCTGAGAGAATAGTGTGTAGAATTGAAGATGGATGAATTTCTACACTACAAGTACGATTAACTAATTTTCAATAGTGATCTAGGCTCACTTATATGATCCTTAGAAGTGACTGCAACTCCATAATGTATTGTACAATGAAACTTCGCTCACCCAATTCCAGACTACAGGGCCATCATATCTAAATCTCCCATTAACATCTCATCATTGGCAGCACCTTCCTTCAGTCTTTGAAAACATACCTTTTGGGCCTCCATGATCATGTAGATTATTTCTTCGACTTTCACTTCCTTTTCGTGCAGATCTTGCCAGCACCACCAACTGGTGCTAAAGTGGAGTCGCAAGACAAACCAGCGCAGCATGGGCGACTCTCAGGGGTACCGCAGCCAGCTACGTATGCGTTAGCCCCTAGAACTAAGAGGAACATACAATAGATCAAGACTAAGTGACTTACCATTCTCTAAACCGCAACCATTATTTGTTACTAAGGCGGGGGCGGAAGCAGCCATGGTGAACAAAGTAATAAATAAGGAGAACTTCATTTTGACAGTGTTTTTTTTTTTCAAAAGACTTGATGAGGACGAGTTTATAAGTTGATTGTGTGATGAAAGGTTGTGCGGATGATCACTTTGGGGAGATGCAAGCTGGCTTATATACAAAATCCTCGTCCCACATCGTCCCATTTCCCAACACCTAACGCCAGGTAACCTTGTACCCCTACAGACCTTCACAACACCATACAGTACTAAAGCCTGGTTTTCCGAAGATCTAACGCCACGATCTCTACTTCTACGTTGTCCCATGCTACTGGGGACAAATGCCTGGGCCTAGCATAACAAAAGTTTAAGTTTATGGTGGCTTTTACTCCGTTCTCAACTGAAACTCGCCTGTAAACCTGAATTTTTACTATGCCTAGCTTTAGTTTGTAATTTTCCACTTGTTTTTGCCAAGTCAAAATATAGTATTGACAAGTCATACTGTATCAAGTAGATAACTTTGTCGTTTAATCAAGTGTATACCAGCTGGTGCCGGGTGTTTGTCAAGATATATTGGATATATTGATCCCAACCAAAGATTTATATTCTAGGGAGCAAGGTCCAAGACAAAAACTGGATATCGCCGAGCCAAAAATTCAAAAGTACATATGTCGAGACCAAGAGATATGGGTATTGTATCGATGTTCTCCTGTAAACCGTTGACTCGTACTTCCAAACAACAAGTGTGAGTAACGTTAAACTCGCACATCGGATGTAAAGTGAAACAGTTACCACGTGTTTCAAAGTATTATTCGTATTTCCCAACAATAATATAATTAGGTTATATATGCATTTTGTTCCAAACAGCGAAGGCTAGGGAAACACTTTTTTCGTGATACTCCTTCAAAGTAGTACTTTAGATATTTAGTACTTGGGGAGCTCTTCGTCAATAGTGGGCCCTAGTTTTCTAGCTTGATACCTGAACCTTTATTTGAGACGCTCTACTGTTGTTTCTTCTTCACGTGTAGAAGCCTATCTACCGCTCTAGTTATCGTCTGAACTAAAAAGACATGTCCGAAGTGCGAGAACCTTGAAACGGCGTATGTTTCATGCTAGCAACGAATCCCTAGTACCAAGCGTTTATTTAGCTAAGGCCCTGTTCATGTTACTAGGCAATATCGTCGAGTGTTCCTCGAGAGTGGATAATAAGGTTTATATGTCGGAGTATCGCTCGATTCGGAACTTGGCGATCCACTTGATATGCCATTCGTTGATATTGCAGCTCAATATCGCCAAATATCGTCTCGGTGAACAGGGCCTAAACTCTAAAGGGTCTGAACAGCGCGGGCGGTCCCACCTGTAAATTTATAATGTGCCTCCAAATGATTCGGACGATTCAATTGGCTTAGAAGCCTATATTCTGGAGTTAAACACTCCCTATAAAAGCCCGTATAGAAGGGAAGGGGGTGACTCTTGCGGAGTGTTTTACTTAGGACCATAATCCTCTTCGCTACTCTAAGGCCCTGTTTACAGAACCGACATGCGGAAATAAGACCACCTTTGTAGTTGCTCCTCGCATATCGTTCATCACATAATAAGCAAAGCCATTTCTGTATCACTACCTGGTGCTACCACGCCCATTACTCTTTGCAACATATTATCCACCAGACTTTGCAGACACTGTAAGAGACCTTGTAATTGCCTTGCCCACGTTATAAATACTTATCTAATATTATCCCAGAAGTCTAGCACCAATAGCTTAATTGTTCCAAGATACCTTCCGCAACGAGAAGTTCAAACTAAGAAGTTCTCCGTAGCTACTATACTTTAGCTACGCATTGTTCTAAGATACCTTCCGTAGTGAAAACCGAAAACTGACAAGTAGCCCTTAGTCCGTACTTTCTCAATACCAGTAGATTTCACATTCTGATTAGGTTTAGCTAGTATTGTTTTCACCAATCAAACCAATCAAGCCAGTGGGGTCCTGTCCATTGAAACTACTGAGAACGTGAAATCTACTTCACTGGCAATTGAAAAATACATAGTAAGGGGTGTACGCCAAAGAATCTGCGTAGCTGCTTTGCTGTATTCTAGTTGTGCGTCGTTGTAAGAGACCTTCCGTAACGAATAGGGAAAGGTGTCCAAAGTAACCGCGTAAATACTTTAATTGTACAGGGATTTTGGGGTAACAATATCCTCACAGTTAGGAGTGTGTAGCTACAGTAGAACAATAACAAGGTCTCTAAAAATAGATAACCTTGGCTTCAATGCTTCATATCCCATCTTTGCCCAAAACTCTTTCTTACGTCACACCAACGTCCGTATCCACGGGTCACGATTGATAGGCTTTAAAGCCGCAGCCTATCGCACGACATGCTTTCTCCGGTTACCACAAAACGGTACACTTTCTGTATATAAATCCATAGCTTAGCACGCCCCTATACCATCCGGGAGGTCACAGGAAACCTGGCTTTCGCTAGGAATCCGCCTGGCGTAAAAATACTATCATCATCATCATCATCAACGTCCGTATCTCCTGGTCTCAACATATGCATCTTTAGACTTTTAGGTTTACAATAACCACTTTTTGTCTTAGACCTTGCTCCCAACGTTCGGCACTTGGAATTCCATTACATTCCAAGGCCCCCCTTGGAATCCTTGGAATCGTATTCCAAGTGCCGAACGTTGCTTGCTCCTCATAGGTTCAGTTTTGCCTTTGGACCCTTTTCAAAGCTTAGGAGGAAAGATTGAGCCTATAGGGACCCAAGGTCCACGACAAAAAGTGGGTATCGCCGAGCCAAAAATCGAAAAATACATATGTCGAGACCAGGAGATATCATGACCTGAGCCCCATTTTCACAATTGCCGCTTCATATAGACCTATCTACATAGAGGAGCGTAGAATAGCAAAATTTAGGAATGCAATATTATTCATTGTACTTCCCTGAAAAAGAGCCATGTGAGATTTTCAAACATATTTGCAAGGGTATAGCCAACAGTTGTGGAATATCTCCTACAGGTCACATAATTGCTTCAGCATGAATGAAGCCGTGACGAAGTATGTCGCCCTGCTAAAAGTTGAAAGGTGCCGTCCAAAAGGCAGGAATACAGGACCAGATGAGTCAATCAAGATCAAAAGATTCTTGCAAAATGCCGAGGTCGATTTGAAGAAGCTTTAGGTAGTATAATCTTCTCAACAGGTTTTCTTGTCGCTGACTACGTAAATAGTATTTAGCCAGCACCTGACTTACGCCAAGCCAATCGAGTCGGTATCACTATGCTACTTTACTACTAGCGTACTATAGACACTATAAGACACAAGACGAAGTTCAAAGTGATAAGGTGAGCTTCTTTCAATAACTTATATTCTCCCAGAATTCAGGACTCAGGACTGGCTCTGTAAGTGTGGGCATTCATACACGCTGTCAGAGAGTCAAAAGTCACGTGTAAAATTAAAGTTCTCACACCTGACTATAAGTACTAGACACATAGCTAGCTATTGCTTCAGCATAGGTACACAATTAGTATTTAATTACTTGCGGGGATAGATAAGATATGTCTATTGCATTACCCACTTAACTCGCTAAAGTCAAACCAACAACCATAATCTTAAGCTTCTCTATCTTACGGACGTAGGTATGATATAATTCACATATTGCGCATCTAATGTCTTCAAGGTCTCCAAAGTTTAGAATATCTCTTTCTAGAGTAGTAAAATTCTAAAAACCTCAAGATCCGTATCTCTGGGCCGATCGTTGTTCGTCACTCGTCTTATGATCTACAATCAAAATAGACCATGTTTAGCGAGTCGCTCGCGTAGGACGAACAAAAGATAGCCTGGGTTGGAAAGCTATATTGGAAGTGCTACTTTTCTGCCTCTCCGAGGGCAGCTGAAGTCATTTCCAGAATAAATCGGATTTATTGGATAAGTTCTCGCTATCTCTCAGCTAGTAAAAGTGCATGCTACCACTAACGAGTAAACACAATATTATTGCGCTACTCTTTTCTGAGTTAAAGTAATTCTGTTAGCTTGCAACTGTCATCTGCGCCTGATATAACTGAATGTGCTATGCGCTATGTCCCATTTTCTCCACGTCCAAATCATTCTTCAGCAAGATAAGTACGACTAGATCTATGTAGATTATGGTAACAAATTCGCCAACAAGTGTCTCGTCAAGTCATTGCTTTGAACGGTGAGGTTCAATGGTGATTTTTGGCGTTGGCTTTCAGCTTCTTCCAAAAGTTCTCCACTTACAAACCCTAGCAGACTCTTTCTTGGACTTTCAGCGGAGGGAACTTTGTCCAATTGCTCGGAAACATCTTTAAGCTGCTGAGAAATCTCAGAAACCTGCTCTGAAGTTGGCTGTAGTCGCTGACTATGTTTTAGAGGCAAACTATTCATCGGATGAGGTGAGTTTTCGACAGCAAGATCCGGTGTACGGACTGAGATGAATTCATCTTTTATGGCACCATTTTGTATTAGAGACAGACCTTTTGCGACTAGGACATCTTGTTTTTCGACTGGTGTATGTTGCTTGACAGCTGGGGAAAGTCTAGCGGATGGAGAAAAGGATGCTTGCCGCCGGCGTACGTTGCGTCGTAAAACCGAACTATGCGCGCTCTTTCGTTTGCGAATTGAATTCGGCTCATGATCTGTAAGAGATTGGCTACACCGACGAACCAGATTTGCTTGAAACATTACAGTCAAGAGGGGAATCAGCTGCTGTCTCTTCAAAAGAGGATTCTTCATCCTCCGATAAGAGGGACACAACCGTTTTGTGTGTTGAGATTAATTCGCCGGCACGTAGATGACGTATGGGACGAGGAGAGGCAAGATCAACAGCAAGTGGTGGCTGAGCTACTGGACTTAGACCAGGTGGTTGAACTGCTAAACTATGGAATGACTGGGTGACATACAGTCTGTTCAAGTTACGCGAAGCTTTATCTTCTAGGACCTTGGGAATGCCGGGCATTTTGAGAAATTGTTCGTATATATCCCTTAGCAATACGACTACATCGTCGATAAGTTGCCACCAGGCAGTCGTGGCTTGCTCCCTCGTGGAACTGTTATATGGGGCATTAAGTATGCCATCTATGATAGTGCTTCCTTCTCTTCCAATAAACTTGAAAACTGAGGTGGTTAGTCTGCCGTAGTAACGATTGATAGATTGGGCGAAGAAGGTAACATTTTGGGAGCCGATGTTCTCTTAAAGCCTGTATAATTTTAACACAGTACGGATATTTATATGCAGATTTGGTGTTAGGGTTTTTGCTATGTAGATCTGGCTTAGGTGGCTCGGCACGCCGTGGTAACCTTCGTTGCTTCCAGTACATTGGGATTAGGTCCGGGACTTCCTTCAGATCAAACACGTTGACAAATTCCAAGTCCTCGACGAGGATGGGAATGTCCATTTTGGACTCGTTCCGCTTCTCAATTTCCGTCTTGAACTTTGCTAGGAGATCGCTCTAACAGTCCTCGAGGGGGAATTGAGAGTGATGAGAGTCTGCACTGTGGCGGAAAGAGAAGATTGACTGGAGCAGGGAGAGGGTCCTGTCTAACGCGCAAGCCAACGCGCAATCAAAATAGAGTTGGGTGCCAAAGAAAAGGTCAAAAGGAAAACTTACAGCTATTTTAGGATGTCACTTTGAAAGGTGAAGGTGTGATTCGAATCATTCGATGGCAGCTCAAGTCTTGACAGAGGATAGTCCAATACGACAGAATTGGCGATGAAGGAATCCTACGGTGAGTCTATGAAAGACGGACGAAGAGTTGCAAGCAGAGTCGCAGACGTCGATTTCTTCTGAGCTGCACGATGTAGCAACCCGCGCGGCGCAAGGTTGGTTGTTGCATAGCGGGGAATGGGAAGGAAGGAAAGGTGGGAAGGGTCGAAGTTAGAGAGGGCTTTATGGGAAGGAGCCTTACCGTATAGGTAAAGAAGCGTGGAAGTGGCCTTATACAGTAGGTACCATCTACCACCAGGTACCTAAGTATCTACCTAGATAGCGCGCCGTGATCAGATGGCTCAATACAGTGCTGAATATTCGCTTTTAGGTAGGGAACTTGAGTTTATAATAAAGGATTCTCCAATTCTGCCTCCGATTCCTCGTCCGCGGGAGCCGATTGTGGTTGTAATTTCCTCGACAGCTCCTTTAAACTTTGGAATTATCCTCGCACTTTGTTAAAGAACTAATATGCCTAAGACTTCTTGTAGGAACCGCCATCCATATTTCAGGGGCCTCAAATAACCTCAACCTGTAAGTGAGAGAACTGAGGAACATTGATTACTATCAGATAGTGTATCCACTAGTAGTTTGGATTCTTTAAATCATATTGAAGCATCTTTGATATGAGTACGCATCGAAGCTTAGGTGATTAATTGAGAGTACTAGAAACATAGATAAAACAGTTACAAAATACTAAATACGTCTAAAGGTTGATAAAATGAACTTAGAATACCTCTGTAACAATAAAACTAACCCTGACGTATAAGAACTCGTCTCTTCTTAGACATTACTTCCCAAACTATACACTCGTTTGGTCTTACAATTGGCATAGAAAAGTACCCAACCATCAACTACCGCCTCATCTGCTTTTCGGCCTCCTATCTTCTAAAGGCTGTACATAAATAAGGTCTATCTTATTGAGAAATCGTAGGCTTAATTAGAGTATAATCTTTTGCTGTATTATACCTCTTCTTACGCCTCTTGATGAACTCTGTTGTAATAGGCACTTCCTCAGAATCCAATCCGTCACCCTAGGCTCACCAACTCTCTTAAAATTAGTCGCAAAAGGCAGAACATAAGGTCCGGTTTTTATCGAAGCAGTATTCGTAGGCTTCGCAATTGGGAGAAACGTACGAGGTACACCGACGGTATACCAAGCCCCCTCATCACAAAGAATCCCCCCTTTTGTGCGGGGAGCCTTAGTCGCAAAAGGCGGTACATAAGTTTGAGTAGTAATCAAAGCAGTCTTCGTAAGCTTCGAAATTCGCCCCTCATCGCAAACAATCTCTTCCTCAGAGAGTTTGCTGGCTTCTGCGTTCATTTAATTCGTTCCTTGTGCTGCGAATGGAGCCTTTTATGGTTCGATGGCTACGCGAGCAGTGATAGCTGGTTTTATTGGGGTAAAAGTCTTTGGCGAGTGTCCTCCTATTCCGCCGCCATTAGGGGGAGAACGATGGCGGAGATTGAAGTAGAGAGGATCGCTGCGTCTAGCACGGCGGTAATTGTGAACTTCATTGTTGTGATATTGTTGTGGAGCGGAAGATTGAAAAGGGTGCTGTTGGTATTAGAATGGGAATCTTAAATGTAAGACGAATTATACGGTATTAGGGGAGATGTGAGTTGAGACCAAAAGCTGATAAAAGAATTTAAATAGATGAGTTGATTGGATGATTACGCTTGGTAGAGGATTAATGGGCTTATATACTATGTTCGTAATTTCTGAGGCTGTCATGAAAATATGTAACTAAGCATTCTCAGGAGTTTTCAAGAGAGTTCCTCTTCTTGGCCACGGAAGCCGCAGTCGGGCAGATGGCACAAGCTGAATATAAAACGAGGTGCCTGTTTGAGGAGTGCTTCTAGAGTCTTTAAAGGATTCGTCTACCGGGTGAGCATATCTCGACGAGCAAAGCCATGAAAGATCACCCATGTCTAACCCTTGTCTTGCCATGAATTGAGTTGGATTCTCATAGCCGATCCTCTTACTTTTAATCGAGAGGCCCGTGTACGGCTGTTGAATTATCTTTCAGGCTTTGTATTTATCTCACCGTTGTCGATGATACTATGGATTCTCGTGACATTTTGAATTAGGCCTCTAATCAAGCCACATGTAGAAGTATGCGGTGGCTGATTCTGTTCACTTATACCCCTTTTGCACAACGGCCATAACGCATTCTTAATACTTGTCATATACAGACCGGCATTATGTTTAGTATATTTTGCTTATTGAGTACCTGAATGAGGCATAAGAGTCTGCAATCTTTTCAATCAAATTTCTACATTTTGTTAATGTCATATAGGGTTATTAGCTTCCTATAAGAATTCTTAGTATATACAATTAGCGGGATGAAAGATGGGGTAGACATTCGCTCAAATCAATTACACAGAGAGCGTGCTGGAATATTTATGCGAGGAGCCCGACGCTCGGCTAATCAGTCGGGTATCAGGGGCATCACGTGATAATAATATGACTGAGGTGTGACTATCTAAGATCTTTCCAAATGGGGTTGTCTTGAATCTTAAATGCAACAATACCGGCGACAAACGACTTTCCAACGCTTAGTAGCATAAAGAAATACGCACATATCTTGCACACATACATTGTAGGAAGGGGACTCCGATTATTGCTTGAAAACTCAATTTCCAAGTAAGTGCGAGCTGCTCCGAGCTCTATATCATTATGGCATTCTTTCCCAAAAGATTCTACAGCAGTCAGCATCCAATTCCATTTTCACTGCAGCCTGAGTGTACTCAGAAGCCTCATATATTCCCATGAGTGTTCGAAAGTTGTTAATGACAATATCTTCAGTAAAGCTAGACTCATTCAATCCTGATCAATATCCATTGGGGTCTACCTCTTCCTGCCGAATGAACAACATTCCTACCCCGGCGATTGGGGCAGGGACTCTGACGGTCTCATTTTACTTTCCTCGTCCTGCCCCCTTTGACTTGACAAATTCCGCGTCGTACTGTCACATAATTATTGACGGATGTCAATTGCCGTTTCATTGTTTCTGGGAGCCACTTGGTGTTGACAATGAGTGAAAATCAGTGGAGAAATCTAGACGTTGATAAAGGATTATATTTGCGGAGGAGTGTTCTTTTGAATTAGTGGGGCCTCGGAAGGCGTCCTATCGACCAACTAAGTTTTGAAAGTCAAGGTTTGAAACTCTTAACATCCAAAAGTCAGAGGTTTTAAGGCACTAGTGCCTGCTTATCCCGCCTTCGCTCATAACATTGTAGGTGGCATTCTCATCGCCGGGCCCTCTTTGCCTCGCCCCGATTTGCTGTTGGTTATCCTCCGTACCATATATCCGTATTGCCAAGACCCAACCTTTCGTTTTTCTTGGCAAGTTACTGTAGTCATCATTCTTATTGTAGTGATTGCTTAGTGAAGAATGCAAAGAATGTATAAGTTAGGGGAGATGGTGTTATAAGTAGTCTCGTGAAATTGTCTTCGGAATAGACGATGCTTACTTGAGAAAATGCTCCCGCCTTAGCAAGAGCATAAGGAGCACGCCCTGTTCACAACAGAGAGAAGCCCGGGTAAACAATAGCAGAGACAGGGACAGTGAGGTCATGATAGCGAGAGTGCGACAGCCATATTGTCCGCTCTTTAATAAATTCAAGATTATCAGATTCTTGAATTCCGAATGTTTAAATATCAAGACCTCGTTGGTGTGTAGTGGCACGAATCAAGTCCATTCTGCGCAGTATGGTCCGGAAACTCCGCCCTAGCCCGAATTCGCTAAAGGCCGCTGGCCAGCTACTTGTATAAGATGCTTTTACCATAAAGATTCTTTCCAAGAAGTGTTTGTAGTTACTCCAACTCTTTATTGTCGCGGTTTTTTTATCTTTGACAAAATGTTACGTCCTGAAAAACCAGAAAAAAACAAGGTTCTTGGTCTCCTAGCTATAGAGCTAGAACCCACCATGAAAATACCCGCCACTTCAGAACCTGAGTCTGAATGGAAGTTCGTATTACACCCTTATTTACCCCACTATGCTAACTCATCTGAACATAGTCGAGATGCGAATCTCTGTTTGTTGGGTTCGACCTTTCTACTTTTTTGCACTGTTGGACTCGTAAATGCATTCGGTGTTTTTCAAGAATATTACAGCCAAACCATCCTTTCAGATCACACTCCATCTCAGATATCATGGCTTGGATCCTTTGCGCTTTTCAACACTTTTGCTGGGACACTTCCAGTGGGGTACTTGAATGACAAGTATGGCCCAGTAGTCGGTCTTCCTGTTTGCTTCAGAGAAATGTATGTAGCTAACCATCATCAAGATATTATTGCGTGTTGGATGCGTCATATATTCCTTCGCATTCTTTATGACCTCTCTCTGTAAAGAATACTACCAGCTATTCCTTACGCAAGGACTACTACTCGGCATAGGACTCTCCATGGTTTCATCGCCAGCATTAGCTGCTCTTCCTCGGCATTTCAGAAGACATAGGGGCGTAGCACTAGGAATTGGCGTGGCGGGTTCATCTCTTGGTGGTGTAATTTGGCCTATAGTTTTCAGTAGGCTCTTTATGCAGGTCGGATTCGCATGGGGGGTTCGGATTGGAGGCTTCATCATGCTTCCTATGTTGGGCATCGCGTGTCTTACGATTAAATGGCCCAAGTCACAAGTCAGCGGTCTCATGATCCAGCCTGACTTCAAGGTTCTACTAAACCCTGTGCTTCTGGTATTCACGACTGCAGAGTTTTTCGTGATCTTGGGCCTTTTTACGCCTTTATTCTATATCACTTCTTATAGTAGCTATATCGGGTTGGACCCCAGTATTTCTTTCTACATGGTTTCGATTATAAACGCATCAAGCTTGTTTGGAAGAATTGGGGCTGGATTGATAGCTGATCGAGTTGGATTCTTCAGTGTTTTGATGCTTTGTGCTTTTCTTTCAGCTGTTATTTGTATGTGCTTAACGACAGTCACATCACTTGCCGCAGAAATTATACTTTGTCTGGCTTATGGATTTACTTCTGGTGTAAGCTCTCAATCTCCAATTACTTTTAGCACAATTAATCGAACTTCTAGGCCGTCATCAGTCTCCAAAGCGCCTGTGTAGCTTCACTCGTAGAGGTCCACCAAATAGGTTTGGCTATTGGATTTGTGGCTGCACTTCAATCAATTGCGTAAGTTCTAGACTCTGCATTCATATACAGGTATTCTGACAAGAATTTCAGGGGTTTGATTGGTACCCCTATCGTTGGTCAAATATTGACAAAGTATCAATATCTTGGGGTCGCCCTTTTCTCTGGTCTTAGTATGGCTGTTGGTGTTATTTTACTCTTCATTGCTCGATTTAAGAATGATTCGAGGTTGTTTGCAAAGGTTTGAGGTATTGAAGCCGATCTTGGCTTGTGGTAGACATTGAAGGCTATGCTAGATAGATCTTTAAAGGTTCTCATTTCCACAATTAACGAATTCATGAACATACGGAGAAGATCTTTTCGAAGAATTTATTACTTTTTCTAGAGCAGCAGCAGAACTACATCAATTATTGTTTGCGAATAGAATATTTTCATCTCATCTCACTCTGTAGATCTAAGATGAGGTCACGTTTAGTCTTGTTGCCTGAAATTTCTCCCGTACATAGCAACGCTTTTAGTGGCCCACTTCAAGCTCACAAGAGTATTTTCATCTATGGTTCTACGCGTGATAACCTCGAATTTCAAATGGGCATGAAAGTATTAAACAACCTGTCGCAATACCAAGTGTGTACTAACGATTTTATGTTCAACAGAGTATGATAAGAAACAAAACAGTCTCACTTGGAAGGTGAAAGTGGAAGCATTTTCAGCCAATAATTGTAAAGCATAATCTATCAAAACTAAGAATTGAAATATTTGCTGGCACGATCACATCCGAGAAGATAACCTTAGATATTGAGGGTCAATATTCCATCCACTCTGCTCTAACATTCTCAGAGAACAAAAACGAAAAACTAATCTCAAAAAATACGTTTCCCCAAGTATCCTTCGAATAAGAAATTCGTTGCGGCATTGTGCTCTCACTCTTTTGACTCTATCATCACTTCTCTTCCTCTTCACAACACTTCAAACTCCACGACCGGAATCTGCATGTTGCTGTCTTGGTCCTCCTCGTTTGGCATGTAGACGTTTCCAAAAGCCAAGCTTTTTGCCATTTCCTGGCATACTTTGTGTTTCCGAAGCTACTGCGTCTTTGTCAATTGAATATCTCCCCTCTCGTTTCACGTCAATTATAACTGAGTTTTCAGCTACGGTCTCTTGACTTTGTACTCTCGACAAATCTGTGGTAGGTTTCCAGAACCGCTGGACATTTTCGAAGTTGGTCGTAAGTTTGAAAGCTAACCAAATTGAAAGTGCAGTGACGGATAACGAGACAAGTTCGGTGGTTACTATTATATCAGCCATATTCCTTCATACGTAGAGTTCAACTAACCCATCCATTTGGCAAGGTAGCTACTTTGATAAAAAGGAGCCCCGTTTACCAATGTTGATTTTTGTTGATCTTTTTTGGGAGTGATCGGTCGAAAGAGCAAAAATGCTAGCAAGGAAAGCCAGTGGAGTAAAGATGATGGTGACAATGGTGAATCCAATGACGGCAGCACTCATCAAAGTTGTGAGATGGGCTTCTTTGAGACTGGCGTGCTTTGATTTCAGGTCCAAGAGAAACCTTATGGAGTGCTCAACGCGCTCTGCATCTGCATCGAGTTTGGCAATTTGACGTTTGTAATTGGCGAATTGCTTCTGTGGCCTCTCTAATATCGCCACGATATCAAGTATCCAGGGTTCTTATAATTCGACCGCACTGGAATTGCAAAGTCGTCTTCTGGAGACTTGAGGCCCCACTCAGGAAACTTTGTTCTCAAAAGTCGCCGCCAGACTTGTTACTGCTGAGAAATCACGCTTTGTATCATGGATAATTCGTCTCTAACGTCGGCAATCTGCAAGATGAAATTCTTCTCCTCTTCCAGATTGATGTTGCTCAAGGTATTCTGCTTCGTGTATTCTTGTACTTTGGCGTAGATCTCGGATATAGACCTTTCGAATATACTGAAAACTGGTTCTGGGAGGCCAGGGGTTGATTGTGATAGAGAAACCATATTATTAACGCAGAAAGAAAGCAATATAGCCACGGAAATATTTATAGATAACGCGATCATCTGATCCCCGTGTTCTATTTCAGGGGCATCGTCTTTTTTCTCTGCCCTGAGAGCCGCTGCGAGGGGTTCTAAGGAAATGGATTCCCATTCTTGATTATAGTCGTGGAAGACCTCGGATATATTCTTCTGCAGAGCTGTCAACATAAAGTCGCTCCCCAATTTCCAAATCTAAAGTTGTAGAACAATGGGTTTTCTTCTGTCACCTTCTGGTGAGTTCTTTTGGTATCTACTCAATACCTGATCTTCGTTGCGTTCCTCGAGAGTTTCCGCCTTTAAACTTGGATGGCAATACTCATCCAAAGTTGACGCGCATTGTAATCCAAGAGTGTTGAAACTACTGTCACTGGTGCATTTGAATTCTTTTATGTCTTCTCGGAACTTTCTTGTACGGTCTTTAATAAATTTGGTGGTTTCAGATGCAAAGTATGGAATCTATATACTCGTTTAATCTTGGGGCATTAAGTTCAATGGTCTGATGGACTTACAGAAATTGCCATAATTTCAAAATCTGGATTATCCAGCTTCTTGAAAATGCAAACTGACTCCCTCCCACTGCCCCCAGCAGGGCTTTTTGGGTTACGTCCCAAGCATTTGGGTGATGTGCTCAAGAATTCTGGCACTATTATTGGGAAACGACCTTCTGACAAGACCCTGTGGTATTGTTAACGAACTCATTCTCATCAATACTTCAGTGTAGGTTATGTTACTTGTATATAGGGAGTCTTTTGTTGAAATCATTAGTTTAAAAAACTTCATATTGCATGCCTCTGACTTACATTTTGGACATTAACCTTACGCCAATGATAAGGACGGCTATTATTGTCTCCACAAGCTTCCTTGTGATCCTTACAGTTGCCATCTAAGTCACTTTGCCATTGCCTGCCCGCCAAATAACTGGTGATGCCCCAGTTGCCACGATTTGCTGCCAACTCAAAGGGCGTAAATTGAAGTCCTCTCTTGTCCTTTGCTGTTGTCAAAAAACCAATCAGCCCCCGCGTTGGTGATAGCGTACGCTCTCTTCAAGTCTTGATGCTGACCATCTGCAATGTAGTGAGTAGCTCTCCAGCTCTTTCGCTCATCAAGCGAGTTGATATAAGTCTTGATGTGGTATTCAGGCGTCTCACTATGTGCGTAATCTCTGGTGAGCAATATCAATACTTCCTTAGAAGTCCAACAGGTAGCGGTGCATTGGATAGCATTAATGCGATGGGGGTTCTTGTTTACTTTAGCCTTTTGGGTTTGTTAGGATATAGGACGGTGTTTTTAATTATAAACTTCACTTCTGACAGACTTCACTTTATTTCAGACTTCACTTTTGGCAGACTTCACTTTCGACGAACTTCACTTCTGACAGATTTCACCTTATTATAGACTTCATTTTATTATAGACTTCACTTTATTACAGTCTTTACTTTATTATAGACTTCACTTCTTTACTAGTCTTCACTTTCGACAAACTTCACTTTCGACGTTTCTTCACTTTCGACAGACTTCACTTTAGACACTTCTTCACTTCCGACAGACTTCACTTTATTATAGAGGTCATTTTCGACACTTCTTTACTTTCGACAGACTTGACTTTATTATAGACTTCACTTCTTACTAGTCTTCACCTTCGACAAACTTCACTTTATTATAGTCTTCACTTCTTACTAGTCTTTACTTCTAATAAACTACACTTTCGACACTTCTTTACTTTCGACACTTCTTCACTTTCGACACTTCTTCACTTTTGACACTTCTTCACTTTTGACACTTCTTCACTTTTGACACTTCTTCACTTCTTTACTTCTTCACTTCCTACGAACTTCACTTTATTATAGATTTCACTTCTTACTAGTCTTCACTTTTAACAAACTTCACTTGCGACAAAGTAAATCTGTGGGGTTGCTCCTTAATTAGCGCCAGGAATTCGTATTAGTTTGTGTACAACATATTCGTGCAACTATCAACGTGAGAACCCGTGGATACGATCTCTGTATAAGCTCATATCATGATCCTGACACAAGGCTGTAGGTGGTTCTTGTGCGACATTCTGAATCAGAGTGGGGAATAAGAACAGTGCGTAGTATAAGATATTTTTAGTTAAAATTCTTATATATATACTTCTTTTAGGTAGGTTTTAGTTAGGTTTTAGGGCGGGTGTTCTGGAAGTCGGGGAAATCTAGTATGAGCTAGCCGTTTTAGGCTAAAATCTATAATTTCTTGTAATCTAATTAGCTTAGCGCTTACGACCTAATAAACTATCCTATATCGTAACCTTATATTATCGTAAGATTTACGTATAAACACCCTCTTTACAGGTAACTTTCTACCTACCACGATGCCCCTAGAGGAGCCTCTACTTACTCCTCGGCGGTTAGGGAGACCCTATAAGCCTTCTGAAAAGACTCGACAAGCTCGACTATCCTTTACGCCGCCCCCTACTCTAAAAAACGTTACCGTAGCAGCTGTCGAAGAGGATGAGGCTACAGAAGCTTTAATAGCCTTTAATAACGAACCCACTACTAAGGACGATCTAGACGACCTAGACGAGCTCGCTATTAGATTTGTAGATGAGGAGAATGTCTCTAGATCAAATCTAAGGAAGAGAAAGAGTACGAATAGCTTTAAATATCAACTGATTTCACACCCAGTTTTAGCACTACGTAGTGCACTGTGGTTAGTACACCGGTTTCTACACTGTAGTATAACTTATAACACCGAAACTGTGGTTAGTTTTACGATATATAAAATGAGCTTAAAACTACGCAGTTACACTACTCCCTACACTGTTCTGAATTCCAATCGCATGATTTTAATGGGCAAGCCAGCGAGAAATATATGTGGGTCGGCGGTAAGAAGGCAGCGAAGAAAAGATTTCGCTGTAATCTTACAATACTGACCTCGCTTAAACCACCAGCGGCCCAGCACGTTAAAAATATACCCAACAGTGAATACCATACATCCTACAGGTGATTCAGTGATTCTTGGCTATAAAGTATTCCTTGGATGTACCTTAGGTAGTCATCTTTCATCGATTCTACATCCTATTCTCCATTTGTTTCGTCACAGCCCCACGCGGGTCACGAAAGTGGCACCACTGCATAGCCTCTTTTTTACAAGGACTAGTAGGACAGCTATCTTTTCTTAGGGTCACGAACTAACATTTCCCTCCCTGTACATAAAGCCTTGTCTCAGCATACCCTTATACCACTCGGGAGGTCACAGGAAATGCATCTTTAGCTAGTGCTCAGTCCGACGTGAGAATACTAATACTACTACTATCACCATACCCTATCCTTCCACACTCGACGAACCTCACTATTCTTCTTCAGCTCCTCGAGTAATACTCGAGTTGAGTGGAGTAAAGTAACCGATTTAAACCCGTAGAGCAAAGTACTTATCCATAACCTCTATTCGGACCGACTTGCTCCCCACGATTTAAGTAGTACTCTACTCTCCTCAAGTACTTGGCGGTTAGAGTAGAGTAGAGAGTAGAGTAGGTGCTACCACTGTACTACTACCTCCCCAAATATAGCACACGTGCATCTATTGCGCTGACAATTATTTGCTGCTTCTTCTTTTCCCCTTTGACTGATACTAGCTCGCGCCATAATTTAAAAAGTGGCTCTTGCAATTCAAAATTTACATTTTACATTTTACATTTTACATTTTACATTTTACATTTTACATTTTACATTTTACATTTTACATTTTACATTTTACATTTTACATTTTACATTTTACATTTTACATTTTACATTTTACATTTTACATTTTGACAATTTGACAATGTTTACACTTTTATACAATCAACCCACCACATTCTACCCCCTCATTCACCCAACCAACTGAACCCCAAAGAAAGCCCACTAAAAAGTACCAGCACCCCAAGAACCAGGATCCAAATCCTCGTGCTATATAAAACCTCTTAATATTCATAAACCCCACTACAACAAAAACAATAATCATACAAATAACAATCCAAATCAAAAAAAAAATCCACAAACTCACAACTCAGCCTCGTTCACACCATTGAGAGGTTTCTGATCAAGGGCTTCCGTCTCAGCTTGTTCGGCTGGGAGGTAATCATCAACGATCAAGCGGGCAACGTTCATTCCCATCAGTGCGTTAGTTTCCATGGTTGAGATGAAGGAGTCCATGGCGCTGGTGTAGTAGAATCCTGGTGCGAGCTCGGTTTCTTCGAAGGTTACGCGGGGGTATTCGTAGGGGTAGGAGTTCCAGATGTGGGGGTAGTACCAGGTGATGGCGTCTCCGCTGTCTCCTGTGACTTTGCTGAGGTCGGCTGGCACTGTGGGATGTTAGTCATGCCCGAAGAATTCATGTGAAGAATGCTTACTTGTTGTGTTAAAGAGTTTAGCAAGGAACTCAGGCGTAACAGGTTCAGGAGAGAAGATCTTGTACAGATTCTCCCTCTCAGAGGTACTTGGGTTGATGATAGTACGTAGGGTACTAATACTGAAGAACCCAACTTTTCCAACGCCCTTTTCTGGATCGGTGGGGACTTCATTCGGTGAAAGAGTTGTGAGAATAGTAGTTGGGACCTCAGCATTTGGTTTGAGATTGAAGAAGTCTCGGCTAAATGTATGAGGGGACGTGAAAAGAGTGACATGAAGGGAAACATAAGGAATTGTGTCTGGTGTCTTCGTCAAAAGACCTTCCTCGACATTGATCTTGGCGTATTGGTAAGGTGCAGCAAGGACAATTGTATCAAAAGCGGTACTTCGGTGGGTTTCTTCAGAGCTGGCATCGATTGAAGTGGTGTTCACTCTGTATCTGCCTTTGATTTTTGTAATAGAGCTGACAGTGCTGTTGAGATGAAGAGTTGCATTGGAATGCTTTACCATGCTATCGAAAATCCGCCAGTTACCGCCGGCGACGGCCATTGCACCCTCGATGGCCATGCAAACCATAGTCTCAAGCCCGTGGATTAAGCCCAAGTTCTGGCCATAGTTGACTCGCGTGCTTGCTTGAACAATATCGGTGGGAAATCCACCAGAGATCTATTGCCAGTTAGCGAGTCCAGACAAACGGCTCATGATTACCCACTCCATTCTGTGCCAAATATTGCTCCCCAGTCATGGAAGTTGCCGAGATCAAGTCCAGATCCTGGGCTCTCTCTGATAATGATCTAAAAGGAAAGAAAGGTGCCGAATAAATCTGTTTGAATTTGCCAACGACAGTGTGCATCAAACGTTGAGTTTTGATAGGAGCAAATCCATATTTCCACACTAGTTTGGCGACGTCCCACCACTGCGAGTCGCTATCTTTCATCTTATAAACAAATGTTTCACCGTTCCAAATTCCAACGATATCATCGAAGTCGGTTCCTGCTCCATCAGTACCAAGGCCAAATTTGGCAGTGGCATTCTTGAGAATTTCATTGATTTCGACGAAAATACTTCCTCCGAGCTCAACAGGTTCAAGATGATGGCCATAAGCGTTGACTGTTGTTGTTCGTCCTCCTATGTAAGACTCTTTCTCAAAGACGGTGATACTAATGTCAATTCCGGATTCTGCAGCAAATTGTTGAAGATAATATGCGGTTGACGATCCACCAGCACCGGCGCCTACGAAGCAACTTATTAGCTGGGCTTTTACTGGGATGGGAGCTTCAACACCAGAAGATCTGGTTCTTGACTACTGTTTGTAGAT
Organism: Hymenoscyphus linearis; assembly: GCA_900536425.1. Taxonomy (NCBI): domain Eukaryota; kingdom Fungi; phylum Ascomycota; class Leotiomycetes; order Helotiales; family Helotiaceae; genus Hymenoscyphus; species Hymenoscyphus linearis. The sequence continues at coordinate 10,200 of UNPR01000231.1, read as the reverse complement.
AAGCTCGAATAGAGGATTACCGAGTTTTCATTTCTTTCATCAAAGAAAAGATATTGAAAAAAAACGTGAGAAGTTTTTAATAGATCTCATCCGAGACTTCCGCACCACCAGTGATGCCACTAACCAACAACATTCCTCAGAGCGCCGGTGGCGCTAGATACCCAGCTAGGAAATAGGGGATGAAATTGTCCGACCGAGACAAACAATAGGAAGATAGCGACGATAATTGGATAAAACTGGATAAAAACGACGAACCTATGATGGCGACACTCCTGGGACCAGATTCGTCCAATTCAGATTCAGGGGTATTCGTATCCTGATCAATTTGATTTGCAAATGTAGCTGCAAAAGCTGTGAAAGGCCAGGCAAAACCCAAAGTCTGACCACAGAGAACCGACACAACAACGAGGCTCCAGCCTGTACGCATCTTGGGCTAAAAATGACTATGGTTCAGTAGAAAAAAATATTTGGTGATGATCAGGCTGAGACAGGGCCTTGGTGTTGTGATAATATTAGCCAGCCTTGCGCCTAGGGCAACATCTCGGCCGCCGTAATCTTAGCATCCCGCCCGTTGCCTCGCGATTCCATTCGCGTCTAAGGAAAAAAGTGTCGAGCAGAGTGATTAATTTTGTGAACTCCCTCTACCCTCACAAATTCCCATAATCTCACCCTCAAGAAATTCCTTCTTGTCAAGATGTCTGCCGCCCAGCTTCTCAACCCAAAAGCCGAGTCGAGGGTGCGTCATAATGTCGTTTGGAGAAGATTATTTACTGATATTGCCTAGCGGAGGGGGGAAGCTCTGAGCGTCAACATTAGCGCTGGAGAAGGTCTGCAGGATGTATTGAAATCCAACTTGGGTCCTCTGGGGACCATCAAGATGTTTGTGCCACTATTCCCCCTTTCTGTGGCTCTGGCTAATTTGTTGCAATAGGTTGGTTGATGGAGCAGGCGGAGTATGTCATCCCACCATGATTTCCAATTTTTTATACAACTTCTAACTTGGTCTTCTGCAGATCAAACTTACGAAAGATGGAAATGTCCTTTTACGAGAAATGCAAATTCAAAATCCTACGGCCGTTATGATTGCGAGAGCTGCGACTGCTCAGGATGATATCTGCGGGGATGGAACCACATCTGTTGTGTTGCTTGTGGGCGAGCTGTTGAAGCAGGCAAACCGATACATATCAGAGGGTTTACATCCAAGAATAATCACAGATGGTTACGAAATTGCAAAGACCGAGTCTTTGAAGGTACGGATGGCCCGCACACTTGCAAGACGCTTTTTCTAATATATCGAATTACAGTTCCTAGACTCTTTCAAGCTCCCAAAGGAGGTGGACAGAGAATTGTTATTATGCGTGGCACGAACATCCCTCTCTACGAAACTCAACCACTCTCTTGCCGAAAAGCTCACCCCAGATATTGTTGATGCCGTCCTCTCCATTTACCAAGCCCCCGCAAAGCCTGATTTACATATGATTGAAATCATGAAGATGCAACACCGAACAGCCTCCGAGACCCAACTCATCCGAGGACTTGCTTTGGACCACGGCGCAAGACACCCTGATATGCCAAAGCGAGTAGAGAATGCCTTTATTCTGAGTCTCAACGTCAGTTTAGAGTACGAGAAATCAGAGATCAACTCAGGTTTCTACTACTCGAGCGCTGAGCAAAGAGACAAGCTCGTTGAGAGTGAGAGAAAATTTGTGGACGCAAAACTACGAAAGATCGTGGAGTTGAAGAATGAGGTTTGCGGTGGAGACCCCAAAAAGGGCTTCGTCATCATCAACCAAAAAGGCATCGACCCACTGTCGCTAGATGTTTTGGTCAAGAACGGAATCTTCGCACTGAGAAGAGCGAAGCGAAGAAACATGGAGAGATTACAGTTGATTTGCGGCGGTACTGCACAGAACAGTGTTGACGACCTGTCACCTGAGATTCTGGGATGGGCCGGTTTGGTCTATGAGAACCAATTAGGCGAGGAGAAGTATACTTTCATCGAGGAAGTTAAGGAGCCAAAATCCGTCACCATTCTCATCAAAGGACCAAACGCACACACCATTACACAAATCTCCGATGCAGTCCGAGATGGTCTCCGAAGTGTCTACAACATGATTGTCGATAAGAGTGTTGTCCCAGGAGCTGGTGCTTTCCAGGTTGCTTGTGCAGCACATTTAAATAGCGAGGCTTTCCGCAAGACTGTTAAGGGTAAGGCAAAGTGGGGAGTGCAGGCATTTGCTGATGCTCTGCTCGTTATTCCAAAAACTTTGGCTGCCAACGCTGGACACGATATTCAGGATGCTCGTAAGTGTTTTTTATCTGTTGTATGAGCTTTCACTAATTTTTCCATAGTTGCAAGTCTTCAAGATGAGCAGGCAGAGGGAAACATCGTGGGTCTTGACCTCAAGACTGGCCAGCCTATGGACCCGGTTCTGGAAGGTGTTTACGACTCCTTCCGTGTTCTCCGAAATGCCATGGCATCCAGTTCTGGTATTGCATCAAATCTTCTTCTTTGCGACGAGATGTTGAAGGCAAGACAGATGGGTCGTCAAGCTGGACCAGGACCTGGAATGGATGAGTAGATTCTATGATTTGATGAGTAGATAGACCCTTTTTTTCTCTCGGTACTGAGCATAATTTGTACAACACTCGTATGTATGGAAATCTACTGAGTGGTCTGTAGCATAAGCAGAGGCCAGAAAAGAAAAAGAAATGATCATATGAATGAATGAATGAAATGTCTTTTTTTCTCACTGCCGGAAGGGCATCCCCGCATTTCCATTAACGGCAAGTAAATAGTGGGCTGTTGATTAAGTTTAGCCGATGGACTTGCAGCTTTCTCCCGGGTCGCTTGGTATTTGGAGCTTCCAGTTTGGGAGCTATGTTCTTTGAGATATACCTATTTTGGCTTCGTTTCGTTTCTGGAGGTAGCTTGCTATGCATGATGATGAATGGCGTTAGTATTAACTTTATATATGACGATCACGAGACCGGACCCTGGGATGATCAAAGTTGCGCCCAGTTGTAGGTGGCTGTGGTATAGACTTTGAAGTAAACAATTATTGATTTTATTACTTTTTAGCTATCGATATCGACCATTATCTTTCTTGCACTCTACATGCTTAGCTACATATAAATATTTATTGAAGATATATTGAATGGTAAGATTACATAGTAGCACGTGCCTGATTCCCGCTTGGGACGTTTGTGCAGACGTTAGCGGAGGTTAGTTGCGAGAGATGCACCAAGCACCAGCACCAGCACCAGCAAGCACGCTAAGTCAGTGGGACAGAGTGACAGCTCGGTACTACGTACTCCATACCCTTCGTACCAAGCTCTAAGTAGGTAGATAGGCGAGCTAGGTACCTACCAGCAACGGTCGGGTGCTAAGACTAGGACCTAGGCTCGCTAGGTAAGAAGCTTCGAAACTGGGTCGTGCCGGCAGCAGCAACGCGAGCTTGGCAAGGACAGAGGCGAGAGGGCGTGAGGGAGCAGTGGCAGCGGAGGTGGAAGTGGAGGTGGAGGTGGAGGTGGAGGTGTCTTTTTCCAAACAAACGTGCGCTCTGTCTCCCTGGGCCTGTTGTCATCGTTCGTTCCTTCCCTTGATCGCATTGCATTCTGACCTGGTTCTTTCCTCATCTTGCATTTCCATTTCTGTCCTGGTGACCGGAGCCGACTCCGAATTCCTGGTACCAATTCAATCCCACCTGCACCCCCTGAGTACCTATACCCGAGTACCCTGATGAAAATGCTGTTGGAAATCTAATACTAAAACCCCCGTTGTGTTGCTGTGCCATTCGCTCGCTACTCGTACAGTACAGTAGCTCCCCTCATTTGTGCCCATACACCTCTACCTCTACCTATTCGTCTCGGTCGGTACAAGTACGACGAGCATCAACCGCGAGCTTTCCAATTCCCTTTCCCATCGAGGGAATCCGAATCCGGTTCCGGACATCACAGCACAACATGCTGCGTCTGAGGCGGTATCGCGTCTTTCTTTTCTTTGCCGCAGTATTTGTTTTTCTGGTCGTTCGTCTGTCGCGGAACACCGAATGGGCCCGCGCTGAACTTGAGCATTTTACGTCGCATGGGGATGCGGATGGTCCGTTAGAAGTAGTGAGGGAGAAATCGATACCTTTTACACCTATAGAACCCAAGTCACCCAAATTACGAGCACAATCGAGTTCTCCCCTCAACTATGAAGAGGATGAAGATGAACCCATCGCGCCTCCAACGAAGACGAGAGTCGAGTCCAAGAAGCCCAATGCAGAGAAGCCCAAGGCAGAGAAGCCCAAGGCAGAGAAGCCCAATGCAGAGAAGCCTAAGGAAGAGAAGCCCAAGTCAGAGAAGCCCAAGTCACAAAAGCCTAAGCCAGAAAAGCCCAAAGCGGTGCCAGACGATGATGATGAACCCTCTGCTCCAGTCGTACCTAAAGTCGCTCTTCCTGACAGAGGACCTTCGAAGACGGATAATAATGCCCAAGAGCCAATGCAAGAGAAACCCACACCCACCGTGGTACACTGGCAGAAGCAACCCGAGCGTTATCCTGTCCCTGTCAAATCGCTGATACATCTCCCAACTGGCAAACCTGTCAAGATTCCAAAGATCCAACACGAATTCGATGACGAGACTACCGATGCAAAGATCTCACGCGAGAAGAGGCAGAAAATGGTGAAGAAGGAATTCCAAAGGGCGTGGAATGGATACAAGAAGTACGCTTGGATGCATGACGAGTTATCCCCCGTCACAGGGAAATTCCGCGATCCCTTCTGCGGATGGGCGGCGACCCTTGTGGATACTCTGGACACTTTGTGGATTATGGGGTTGGAGGATGAATTTGAGGAGGCAGTCGAGGCCGTGAATTTGATAGATTTCACCACATCTCCAAGACAGGATATTCCCATGTTCGAAACCACCATCCGCTACCTCGGTGGTCTGATAGCAGCATTCGATGTGAGCGGTGGAAAATACAAGAGTTTGCTGAAGAAAGCTGTTGAGCTGGCGGAGATCCTCATAGGAGCGTTTGATACTCCAAACCGGATGCCAGTACTATACTATAGGTGGGCTCCGGATTTTGCTGCCGCACCTCAACGAGCCAGTACGCGATCCAATCTTGCCGAACTAGGCTCCCTATGCATGGAGTTTACAAGGCTTGCACAATTGACCAAGGACCCCAAGTATTACGATGCTGTGGCACGCGTCACTATTGCGCTATCGGAATGGCAAGATCGTGGTACCTCTCTACAAGGTGTATTTCCTGAAAATGTCGATGCTTCGGGCTGCAATCGAACCAGAGAGCATGCAGATGAACCTTACGTTCCTGTTACTGGCCCCGCAACACTCCCAGAAGGAGTTGAGCATGTGAGGCCACAGCAACCTGTAGCAGAAAAGGCCGAAGCTCGAATCTTTCTTGGTAAACCAAGCAGAATTGAAGGCTGGGACGAAGTACACTCGAAGGACGAGCGGGACGCTGAAGTTGATTCCGAGACTAAAGATGCGAAAAGACAGTTGAAACAATCCAAGACCAAAGCATTGGACGCAGCACTGTCCTCCGAAGGTGCATCAAAAGAGAAGAGACAGTTGTTAAACATGAATGATCTAGAGGTACCAATCGAGAAAAGGACACCGCCGACACCAACTCAAATCGATCCAGATGAGGGCTGCAGAAAGAAAGGATTGGACTCTACCGGTAGTGATAAATATTCGATGGGCGGTGGCCAAGACTCAACTTATGAGTACTTCCCAAAGGTGAGTGCTCCACTTCATTCTTCATCTTTGATGATTCTAATACTCCAAAGCAATTTCTTTTGCTGGGTGGTCTTGAAGATGTATATAGCAAAATGTATGACAAAACCATGGGTGCCATCAAAAAGCATATGCTCTATCGACCAATGCTGCCTGATAATCGGGACGTACTTTTCACCGGTTCTCTCCAAGTATATAGCTACGTTCAGCGAGATGGTCCTGAGTTGGTCACTGAGATTGAACATCTCACTTGCTTCATCGGCGGAATGGTTGGAATGGCAGCGAAGATTTTTGATCGAGAAGGTGATCTTGAAATGGCAAAGAAACTCACAGAGGGTTGTGTATGGGCATATGAAGCAACGGCATCAGGAATTATGCCTGAGGGTGGACACTTGTTCCCCTGCGCTAAAATGGACACATGTACCTGGAACGAAACAGCTTACTACCTCCAATTGGACCCACAGGGAAAAGACAGAGACAAAGCTGTCATTGAGTACAAGAAAAACAAAGCTGCTCGCGAGAAAGAGGCGGAATTGGAAGTTGAAAGGTCCTTGGCAAATGATAAAATCCTCGTGGCCAAGATCCATGCTGAACAGGAAGCGAAAAGACGCGAGCAGGGTGGGGAGGATGAAGAAGAAACAGCATCGTTACATAAACGAGAACCAAGGACTTCCTCGCTTGAGAAGAAATTCCAGGAAACAGAGGAAGAATTGGCCAGTGTTGTTCTTGCTGGACGACAGGCTGAGAAGCCTCTTGTCGCGGCGAAACCAGAACGCGATCCCTCGTTGCCACAGACTCACAAGGAATACGTCGACTCTCGCATCCAGCAAGAGGGTCTCCCGCCTGGATACGTAAGTGTCAGATCCAGGCAATACATTCTGCGGTAAGTCTTCATCCACCTATTTCCTCAATCTCCCCGAAGAATATAAACTAACTCGCTCCGTCTAGACCCGAAGCCATCGAATCAGTCTGGTACATGTACCGCATCACAGGCGAAACGAAATGGCAAGACAAAGGCTGGAAAATGTTCCAAGCCATCATCAACGCTACCCAAACCCCCTACGGACACTCGGCCCTCCTGGATGTTACGCAGGACCCTCCGTATCTTACGGATGAGATGGAGAGTTTCTGGTTGGCGGAGACGTTGAAGTACTTTTTTTTGTTGTTCTCTACGCCGGATGTTGTGAGTCTTGATGAGTTTGTGCTTAATACTGAGGCGCATCCTTTTAGGAGGCCTGTTTAGGGGGTGGGGAGTGATGTTTGAAGGGAGTGGATGAGAGGGGTTGGGTGGGAAATGATGGATGGGGAAAGGAAGGCGGAATTTTGTATATGGAATAGGATGGAAAGGGGGATTTGTAACTGCTACGCTAGGTATGGAGTTCCGTTTTTTTTTTTTTGGCTTATCAGGGAAAAGGTCACTTCTCTTGGTTTGTTTTGATGCATGAGCTGGGTGGCGTTTTGTGTCTTTGTCTGTTCTGGTTGGTTGTGTATTCAGTATATGGATAGATGTATCTTATCAGGGTTTATGGATGGATGGATAGGTGGTTATTTATAGCTGCAGTGGAATTGGGAGGTACAGTATATTTTATTTCTATAGTTATAGGTTAGGGATATAGTTATACTTACACTACACCCTTTGGATTGTAAGGAGACGTAGATGGAATGAATTGATGGTTAAATGGATACTACTGTATTCAGATTTGATGTGTGTGTGTGTGTGTGTGTGTGTATGACAAGTAAACTGGGTTCTGATGAAAAGGTGTGGGGAAGTGAGGTACTGAGGGAGGGAGGGATACGTGAAATTGTGAGGGGGTGAGGAGGTGAGGGAGTTTGGTAGTGAAGTAGGGGAAGTGAGGGAAGAGGGGGTGATACTGAGAGGGTAAGGGGTAATGTTGTGATTTCTTGGGGAAGTGATATCTTTATGAAGTGGTATCATAAGAAAGTGATCTCTTAAGGAAGTGAGATGGAGATAAAGTGAGGGTAGTAAAGTAGTAATCTCTTGGAATAGTTGTTTCTTGGGGTGACTAACTAGTTGGGTGTTAATTAATATGGCGGGGTATTGGGATTGTGGGGTATTGAGGGAGTGGTGTATAGAGATTGTAGGAACTGGGGAAGTGAGATCCTGAGGAGTGATGTCTTGATGAAGTGATGCCCTTGGGAAGTGATGTCTATAAGAGTGATGTCTTGGGATAGTGAGATATTGAGGGAGTAAGGTGTTTAAGAAAGTAAATGTATAGGGTAGCTGTAAAGTGAAGGAGGGGGAAGTGAGTTAAGGAGATAATGATACAGAGATAGTAAGGCAGTAGCGTAGTGATAGCTTGAGGAAGTGATAGCTAGAGGAATTGAGATAGGGAGTAAGTGAAGTAGTAAGGAAGTATTGTCTTGGGATAGTTATTTCTTAGGGTTACTAGTTGGGGGTTAATATATTGAGGTATTGGGATTGTGAGGTATTAAGGGAGTGGTGTACAGAGATAGTAAGAACTGGGGAAGTAATATCTTAAGGAGTGATAGCTTAAAGAAGTGAGTTCCTTAGGAAGTGACATTTACAAGAGTGATGTCTTGGGATAGTGAAATATTGATATAGTGAGGTGTTCAAGAAAGCAAATGTATATGGTAGTTGTGAAGTGAATTAGGGGGAAGTGAGGCAAGGAGATAATAACAGAGAGATAGTGAGGCAGTAGCGTAGTGATAGCTTGAGGAAGTGACATAGGGGTGAAGTGAGGGTAGTAAGGTAGTATTGTCTTGGGATAGTAGTTTCTTAAGGTGACTAGTTAGGTATTTGTCAGGGAATCACTAGAAGCGTACAAAAGACTACTCTAGAATAAGGTTGAGATTGATTACGAGCCTTCTAAGAAAGTCCTAGAGCTAGCTAATATTTATAGTCTACAACAAAGAATCCACGCTATACCCGATTAGGCTAATTAGGGAAGCTCTATCTAAAACAACATTTAAAACAACATTTACTAAGCGAGTCAACAAACCTACACGTGACCACATTCCCTCTACAAACCTATACGTAACTACATTCAATCAATAACCTAAATCTACTACACGTGACTACATTCACCTAAGCTTCGTACCCTTACATATGGTCCCCCCTTACTCTATTAAATATATTATAAATCAGCGTCTTAAGGCTAAACACGGTCCTAAAGAGCCTACGTAAGCTCTACGCGAGTAGGCTTAGCCTTCCGGGGAAACCGCTTCTTAAATACGGTAATAGACGAGGTAGCTAAAGAGACAACGTTATATAAAGGTTCCTAGGTGTTAGAGTTAGGATCGTAACCTCTCTACCGAACTAAGTACTAGAATTCGCCGTCGACTCTTCGAGAGTCTAATATCTTATTAACAGCCTATAAGACGTTACCGTCGACGTTAATAGTAACGGGTAGAGTAGGTAGGTTAACCTGTCTAGGTAAAGGAATACCCGCGGTAGGTCGTAATAGGTTAACGTAAAATACTAGATAGATTTCCTCTAATTCGAAAGGTAATTCTAGCTTATATAAGTAAGAATTAACTACTTAGAGTACTTAGAATAGGCTAATAAACTTAAAGTCGAACTTTAGTATAGGGCGTATAGAAGTAAGATTTTTTATACTTAGTAATACTATATTACTAACTTAGTACGCTAGCGTAGAAGCTCGAGTCTCGTTAGTAAACTGTTCTATCTTATCTTAAGCGGCTAATAGATTAGTACGTAGATAGCCTAGGATATCTTCTATTTTATAGACAAAGCTAGAGCCTTGTTTCGTACTTAATTTAATAGGCCGAGAGGCTGTAGCTAGTACTAAAATAGGTAGTCCGAAGCTTATCTAAGGGTAGTAGCTATAGTTAGCGAAAAATAGTAACATACTAGTAGAACTATTAACTACGTTCTATATAGAAAATTCCGCTATAGGTAGTAATTCTACCTAATTTTCTTATATAAAACTTATATACTAGCGAAGGAACTAATTAAGAGCCTTATTAACGATTTTAGTCTGTCTATCTGTTTCTAGGTAATAAGTAGTAGAGAGTTAGACACTAATCTAAAGCTTAGTATAAACGGCTTTCTAGAACGTAGCTACAAATAGCGAGCCACGGTCGGAGATAATAGAATCTAGTAGGCTATAGAGTTTCTAAACATAAAGAAACAACCGCGCTAAGTCTTCGGCTGTTATAGTGCTATAATAAGGGAATAAGTAACGATCCTTTATAAGTCTATTACAAACTACTATAATAGAATTAGCGCCGTCTACTTCTTTAAGCGGCCCGACGAAATCTATAGAGAGATTCTTCTACCGCTAAGTTAGTATAGGTAAGGGTTTTAGGGCTCCTTAGTACTTAAGTGTCAGGGTATCACTAGGAGCGTACAAAAGACTATTCCAGAATAAGGTTGAGATTGATCGCGAGCCTTCTAAGAAAGTCCTAGAGCTAGCTATTATTTATAGTCAACAAGAATCCACGCTAAGCCCC
>UNPR01000167.1:0-113115 GCA_900536425.1 Hymenoscyphus linearis | reverse complement strand
AGCTAGGAATAGCCAGGAGAAGCTAGGACTCGAGCGTCAGCTGGTGTAGAATAGCTAGAAGGAATGCGTACTTGATTTAGTAGATAGAACGATTTTGTCTTGTCTTTGTAAAGGTAGAACAATCGGTAGGTAAAAGTAGGTGGTAAAAGTGGTAGTACTACGTAGAATAGCCACTAGTAGTATCGTAAGGAAGGTGCGAATCGAACGCCCTACTACATAGCTGTACTAATATATCACGTGACTCTTAAAATTTGTACACTTGTAGCCCTATATCTAAATCCTATATATCAGTTAAAATTAGCCCTAATTACTATATAAAAACTCGAGAAAATTAGAAAAGAAAAGAAAAATCACTCTCTCTAGCTACCTTCTTTTCTCTCTAAGTACTTTTTTAGCTACCTACCTACCTTCGAACTACTGTCGGATCACCTTCGAACTACTTTCGGATTACTTTCGAACTACTTTCGAACCACCTTCGGACTCTTAATCAACTTAGAGTTCGATTATAGTTAAAATATAGTTGAAATATAGTTGAAATATAGTTGAAATATAGTTGAAATATAGTTGAAATATAGTTGAATCTCTAACCTAGGTTCGACCCTAATTGAACTCTATTCTACTATATAGTTGAATTATAGTTGAATTATATTTGGAACCTCTAAAGCGAGTCGGACTATAGTTAGACTATAGTTAGATATAGATTGAACTATATTTGAACTATGTTTCGATACTAGTCAACCTCTCTATAGTAGGCACGTAAGTATACGGCCTATTTTAGTCACACATACGCTTGAAATACTTTCTAAGGTTTTACAATTAGACTTGTACTATTTGTATATAATTCCCTAGCTTAGCACGCCCCTATACCCCTCGGGAGGTCCCTAGGAAACTTAAGCATCGCTTAGTTCTCCGCTAGGCGTAAAGATATAATCAATCAATCAATTTATAAAGACAAGACAAAATCGTTCTATCTATCGAATTAAGTACACATTCCTCCTAGCTATTCTATACCAGCTGACGCTCGAGTCCTAGCTTCTCCTGGCTTGTCCTATCTGTTCCTAGCTATTGCTAGTTCTGGCATCGAGTCCTTGGTTTGCCTGGCTGTTCCTGGCTCTGGCATCGAGTCCTTGGTTTGCCTGGCTATTCCTGGCTCTGGTATCGAGTACTGGCTTTGCCTTGGCTGTCGTACGTACTTGTCTGTCCTTGGGTGTCTGATACTAATAGCTATATACGCGGACGAACGACGAACGACGAACGATAGTGAGGATATAAGGAAGTGAGATATAAGGAAGTGATGATACAGGGAATAAGGGCTAGCTATAGTGGGGTAGATGTGATTACTATAGCATTTGTTCTAACACGACGTGTTCCATAATAGTAGTGTAGCTATAAAAATAATACGAATGAATTAGAACCTATCTAGACCTAATTTAGAATAGCTTCAGAGCTAATTTAGAATAGCTTCAGAGCTAATTTAGAATAGCTTCAGAGCTAATTCGGAATAGCGGTAGACTACCTTCGGGATAGCTGTAGACTAGCTTCGGAACAGCTTTCGACTACTTTAGAATAGCTTCCGATTATTTAGCGGATTAACGTCCGATCAGATCAAGGAGTTATCCCCGGCCCGAAGGTGTTCGGATATGAGTTCAGCTATAGGGTGAACTATAGTTGGAAAGTGATCCGAAGGTGGTTGGAACGTAGTTGGAATATGATCTGTAAAAAAATCTTACTTGTGTTAAATATAGGTTGAACTAGTGCGGGAATATAGTTCAACTAGTAGTTGACCCTTCTATAGTATGGCAGTACAGTAGTTGTACTATAGTTACGTAAATTAATCTTAAAGTTTAACATACTACTATACGGCATTCTAGAAGCTGGAAATCACTAGTTAGCGCGATACTTAAGATATCTTAAAGAACAACTCGGCCTAACTAAATCAACTTATGACCCATGCTTGATATACACTAAATGTAAAAAGGACATTGTTTTAGCTGGTCTACAAGTTAACGATACACTGTATATATATAATAGAGCTTTCGTCGAAAAAGAAGCAAAGGAAATTAAGAAGGTAGGCTTCTTATATAAAGACCTCGAGGAACTACTAAGTAACGATAGAAAAGCTACTAAAATTCAACAGAGCTAATATATCTATAAATCGAGACAACACCGGAAATACTATTTTAAAGCTTAGTTAAGAGTTAAATAAGCGAATTCGATAGTAAATAGAGAAGTCTTAGCGTAGATTGAACTTCGTTAGATTAGATTACAACACGCTCGAGATTAGAGTATTCACAGATGCCGCTTTCGCTAATAACAAGGACTTCTCGAGTTAAATTAGATACGTACTTATACTTATAGATAAGACAGGAAAGGCTAATATCATATACTAGAGCTTAACGAAGTATAAGCGTATAACACGTAGCATCTTAGCCTCGGAATTATATACTATAAGCCACGGCGTCGATATAGGTATATCCGTTAAAACAACGATAAAATCTGATTATAGATTATCGTATTCCTTTTAACATATGCACCGATTCTAAATCGATTTACAACTATATCACTAAACTCGGAACTAGAAACGAGAAGCGGTTAATGATCGATATACTCGCTATACGGCAATCATACAAGGCACGTAATATTAATAGCATCTAATAGATCGACGGAAAGAGCAACCCAGCAGACGTAACAACTAAGGCAACTAAGGTCAATAGAGCTTTAAAGGACTTAATTAATACTAACTATATCGAGATTAAGAAGCATAGATAGGTAGAAAGAGATTAGATGTTACTAGGTCACTATTCTCTTCTAGAGTATGCCTAGTGTTGCGACATTAGATAAGTGAATAGTGGATAAGGAAGTGAATAGCAGCATATGGTGAGCATCACGTGATCATTCACGACGACGCCTCTGGGCAAGCAGTACTTACTTAGTCACTTAGCTAGTCACTCTGAATACAACACGAATAACACAACCAACACCCTAGGACCTAACAGTCTTGTACTAACAAGTACCTAGGGTTTATTATATATACTAGAGGGAAAGGTATAGGACCTAACCTAGAGAAGATTAAAGCTATATAGAACTAGACGATCCCTACAATATAAAAGGAGGTTCGTCGGTTTCTTAGGCTTTATAACTTCTACTAAGAGTTTATTCTAAATTACTTAAAGATAGTAAGACAACTAACCGCGTTAACCGGCAAAGGAGTGTCGTTCTCTTAAAGAGAAAAAGAGGACTTAGCGTTTAGAACCTTAAAGTACTTATTCTATAAAGCCCTAATACTAGCGAAGTAGAATCCTACCCTAGCTACGTTCTTAGAAACAGGCTATAGTAGATTTATAATAGGAGGCGCCCTCCTATAAGAAAAGGACAGAGTCTACCGACTAGTAGGCATCTTCTTAAAGAAGTTAAATAAAGTAGAGATTGACTAAGACATTAGCGGTAGTTTCCTACCTTAAGTTCTAGGCCTCTAAACTAAAAGTAGTAAGCCCCTCTATAATCTAGATAGACCATAAAAACCTTAAGTACTTTATAACTAAGAGGTAACTGTCGGAGCGCTAAATTAGATAGTATAAGACTATAGCTATATTCTAGTTACCTTATATTGTCGACCGAGGACTAAAGCGGTTATTCTAGACACACTATCTAGAAGAGAATAAGACACCCTAGGGGAAGATAATAAGATATTAAGATATTGTCGCTTTCTAGCGCTAGACCGCGTAAAGGATTAGCCGAAGTTACTTAACAGAGGGAAGGGAGGTAGTAGTAGTTACTACGTATATCTAGCTACTAGCTATATAGTTTAAATAAGAGCCTATATAATAGGATCTAGAATCTTAAGCTCTATTCTAAGACTAAGAACGGATTATTTAGTCCGTCTACGATTCGCCGGTCTATAGACACCTAGGCTAGGACTCTACTACTTTTATAGTAAGACGCCATTTCTACTTGCTACTTTAATCTAAGTACGTTAGACAGTTCCTAAGAAACTATAACTACTATAGAAGGAATAAGGTATAGAGAGAATATAAACATAGTCTTCTATAGCTACTACCGGTCCTCAACTAATTCTTCTAGGAGATCTCGATAGATTTTATAACCGACCTACCGGATTCCTAAGGGAACTACTACCTCTAGCTTATTAAGGACTGACTAAGTAAGACTATAGTATTAGAAGCGATATCTAGAATAAAAGCGGAGGAATATACTAAAAAGTTTATAGAATACTAGGTACGATATTATAGTATACTAAGTACTATTACTGGCGATAGAGGTATAAACTAGACAAGTATATTCTAGAAAACCTTCTACTACCTGTTCGGCGTAGACTTAGTTCTACGTACTACTTATAAACCGACGGAGGCCTAGAGAGGCTAAACTAAGAAGTATAAGCTTACCTATAGAACTTTATTAATTAAGAATAATCCGACTAGAAACGCTAGCTTCCTATAGTCTAGTCAGCGCTTAATAGATACTATTAAGCGAGCCTCGGAATAAGCCTATTCTTTACTACTTACGGCTACGACGTACCTTCTCCTGTCTTATTAAAGATAGAGCTCGACATAAATATAAAGCTACCCGCTTTCGAGCGAGTAAAACCTTTTATAGATAAGATAAAAGGAATTATAGCCCTATGTTAGGTAAATATAGTAGACTCTACCGTAAATAGAAAGAGGAATCTAGTACTAGTATACCGAGAAGGGGATAAGGTATAGCTAGACCTTTATAACTATTATATGGATAGGCTAAAGAGAAGTCTAGACTATAAGTACGTAAAGTATATAGTTAAAAAGATACTATCTCTAGTTTCTGTTCGCTTATTAGAGATTCTCTCTAATATCTACCCTATATTCTATATAGATCTCCTACGTCGAGTAAGTTAAAGCCCCCTACTAGGGTAAGAAATAGACGATAAACAACCGGAATCCGTAAGCGCTATTAAGCATATAGCTTTTTTTTATACTAGGGAACATATTAGTATATTACAGATTTTAGGATAAACATTAGTATAAATGAATACTCGACCCGCCTATAGTAGAACTAAAATCGTATAAAATCGTAACGTTTTAGAATAGAGCCTTAGGATATTCTTTAAATAATTAAGCCTTCTCGTCCTTTCTAGCTTACTACCTGTCTAGCTGTCTAACTATATAGCTGTCTATCTGGAAGTGGGTTATCCCCTCAGCTGCGGCCAGGACCTCCCTGGACCGTGCACAATTAAGGTTGACCAATAGGAACCGCTCGTTTCATGAGTTTTAGTTGAAAAATGTATTATAATTGATGAAACTTATGGGAACAAGGCCTTCCTTTACATAACTACACGTCGCATTTATTACAGGCGAAGCTTGTTTAATGCCGTACCGATTCTAGTTGGTTATTATTGGCAATTGTACCTAATACAAGTATTATACAACTCTTTTAGGCTCATAGTCTATAGCAGCCTCTTTTAAGCGCGTAACATCTAGACGGCGAGTTTTAATATCTGTAGTATCTACGTAAGTCGATTCTAGTATTCTAGTAGTAAAACAATATAGGATTAGATCGATAATAGTAGTGTTGTTTACACTCTAAAAGTTGGTGTTCCTACCTGACGCACGGACCACATAGGGAGGTCCTGGCCGCAGCTGAGGGGATAAGGAATAAGGGCTAGCTATAGTAGGGTTGATATGATTACTATAGCATTTGTTCCAATACGACGTGTTCTATAACAGTAGCGTAGCCACGAAAATAACACA
Organism: Hymenoscyphus linearis; assembly: GCA_900536425.1. Taxonomy (NCBI): domain Eukaryota; kingdom Fungi; phylum Ascomycota; class Leotiomycetes; order Helotiales; family Helotiaceae; genus Hymenoscyphus; species Hymenoscyphus linearis. The sequence continues at coordinate 107,377 of UNPR01000167.1, read as the reverse complement.
AATAAATTAAAACCTATCTAGACCTAATTTAGAATAGCTTTAGACCTAATTCGGAATAGCTATAGACTACCTTTGGAATAGCTTTAGACTCCCTTTAGACTAGCTTTAGACTACCTTTAGAATAGCTTCCGATTATTTAGCGGATTAGCGTCCAATTACATCAAGTAGTTATCTCGGGCCCGAAGGTAATCAGATATATGTCTAACCGTGTTCAGCTATATTCAACTGTGGTTAGAAAGTAGTTGGAAAGTGATTGGTAAAAAAATCCAACTTATATTGAATATAGGTTGAGCTACTGTACTGCCATACTATAGAAGGGTCAACTACTAGTTGAACTATATTCCCACACTAGTTCAACCTATATTCAGCACAAGTTGGATTTTTTTACGGATCACATTCTAACTACATTCTAACCACCTTCGGATCACGTTCTAACTACCTTCGGATTACGTTCTAACTACATTCTCACTCTCTCTAGCTACCTTCTTTTCTCTCTAAGTACTTTTTGGGCTCTATTACTACCTACCTACCTTCGAACTACTGTCGGATCACCTTCGAACTACTTTCGGATCACTTTCGGATCACTTTCGAACTACTTTCGGACTACTTTTAGACTACTTTCGAACCACCTTCGGACTCTTAATCAACTTAGAGTTCGATTATAGTTGAAATATAGTTGAAATATAGTTGAAATATAGTTGAAATATAGTTAAATCTCTAACCTAGGTTCGACCCTAATTGAACTCTATTCTACTATATAGTTGAATTATAGTTGAATTATAGTTGAGTTATATTTGAATTATATTTGAATCCTCTAAAGCTAGTCGGACTATAGTTAGACTATAGTTAGATATAGATTGAACTATATTTAAACTATGTTTGGATACTAGTCAACCTCTATATAGTAGGCACCTAAGTAGTATTGGACCATATTTCAACTAGTAGTAGTTCCTAGCTAGTCCTAGTCTATAGAGTCGTTACTAAAAGCTTGTTCTACTATAATAGAATACGACGACTATATCGATCGTATTAGTTTATAAAAGACGGACAATATATTAGGGTAGGATATTAGTTAGATCATCTATATAGAGAGAAGGAGAGAACTCCTTATAATAGAACTATTTAATTAAGTATAAAAAACCCCTATTTACTTAACGAGGACATCAATTACCCCTCCCCTATTTACTACTACTAGGGACATCACGTGCCACATTAAACCTTCACAGGTTTTAGTTCTTTAATAGTCGTATTAGGTTGTTTATTTAGAAGAGCCTTTTCAGAATCGTTCGAGAGTGTTTTAAAGCTTAAATAAGCTAGTGATACTTAGCGATATAGGGCTAATAGAGCCTATAGTTCCTTGATTCTAAGAGTATTAGTGTCTATATTATCGAGGGGGTTCGCTTCGAGATTAGGTCAAGGGGAAGGCTCTTATTTGTCTTCTTAGGTTATAGCCTCCTACGTCCTTAGTTATATTGTCTAGGGGTTTTCCTTAGCTAGCCCTATTATTGTCTAGGGCTAATTTGTCGAGATTATTATCGCTATCACTATCGCTATCGCTGTTGTCTATATCGCTCTTATCTTTATTATCTAGTTCTTATTTAGACTCGTCCTCTTATATAAGAGTTGCACCCTTCTTAACGCGGGGTTACGTAATTTAGAATTTCTTAAAGGTAATCCTCATCGTCTGATTTGTCCTTAAGTAGTTCTAAGTAGTTCTATTCTATACTGTACTACCAGACTATAGAAGGGTCAACTACTATTCCCACACTAGTTCAACCTATATTCAATACAAGTAAGATTTCTTTACGAATCACATTCTAACTATATTCTAACTACATTCTAACTACATTCTAACTACCCTCTAACTACAGCTAAATATAGCTAAACACAGTTAAACCTATATCCGAACACCTTCGGGCTAGGGATAACTCCTTAATCTGATCGGACCCTAATCCGCTAAATAATCGGAAGCTATTCTAAACGTAGTCGAAAGCTGTTCCGAAGCTAGTCGAAAGCTATTTCGAAGCTAGTCGAAAGCTATTCCGAAGCTAGTCTATAACTATTCTAAATTAGGTCTAAAGCTATTCTAAATTAGGTCTAGATAGGTTCTAATTTATTCGTATTATTTTCGTAGCTACGCTACTATTATAGAACACGTCGTATTACAATAAATGCTACAACAATCCTATCTACCCTACTATAGCTGGCCTTTATTCCTTATAACCTTACTTCCTTATATCCTACTTCCTTATATCCTACTTCCTTATATCCTACTTCCTTATATCCTACTTCCTTATATCCTACTTCCGTATATCTCACTTCCTTATATCTTACTTCCTTATATCCCTACTATCGTTCGTCGTCGTTCGTCGTCGTTCGTCGTTCGTCCGCGTATTATCTGTCGTATATAGCTATTAGTATTAGACACCTAAGGATAGACAAGTACGTACGACAGCTAGGCAAAGCCAGTACTCGATACTAGAGCCAGGAATAGCCAGGAACAGCCAGGAACAGCCTAGTAAACTAAGGACTTGATGCCACAGCTAGGAGCAGCCAGGAACAGCCAGGACTCGATGCCAGAGCTAGGAACAGCCTGGCAAACCAAGGAATCGATGCCAGAGCTAGGAATAGCTAGGAATAGCTAGGAACAGCCAGGAACAGCCTGGCAAACCAAGGACTCGATGCTATAGCTAGGAATAGCCAGGAACAGCTAGGAACAGCAAGGACTCGAGCGACAGCTATGCAAACTAAGGACTCGATGCTAGAGCTAGGAACAGTCAGGTAAAGCCAGGACTCGATACTATAACTAGGAACAGCCAGGTAAAGCTAGGACTCGATGCTAGAGCCAGGAACAGTCAGGTAAAGCTAGGACTCGATGCCAGAGCTAGGAACAGTTAGGCAAAGCTAGGACTCGATACTAGAACTAGGAATAGCTTACTTAATTTAGTAGATAGAACGATTTTGTCTTATCTTTATAAAGGTAGAACAGGTAGGTAAAAGTAGGTAGTAAAAGTAGGTGGTAAAAGTGGTAGTAGTATAGTAAGGAAGGTGCGAATCGAACGCCCTACTACCTAGCTATACTAGTATATTACGTGATCTTTAAAATTTGTACACTTGTAGCCCTATATCGAAATCCTATATAGCACTTAAAGCTAGCCCTAATTACTATATAAAATCTCGAGAAAATTAGAAAATAAAATAAAATCACTCTCTCTAGCTACCTTCTTTTTATCTAAGTACTTTTTTAGCTCTATTACTATACCTACTTTCGAACTACTGTCGGATCACCTTCGAACTACCTTTGGATCACCTTCGAACTACTTTCGGATCACTTTCGAACTACTTTTAGATCACTTTCGGATTACTATCGAACTACCTTTAGACTACTTTTAGACTACTTTCGAACTACATTCGAACTACATTCGGACTCTTAATCAACCTAGAGTTCGATTATAGTTGAATTATAGTTGAAATATAGTAGAATCTCTAACCTAGGTTCGACCCTAATCGAACTCTATTCTACTATATAGTTAAATTATAGTTGAATCCTCTAAACCGAGTTAAACTTTAGTTAGACTGTAGTTAGATATAGATTGAACTATATTTCAACTATGTTTAACTAGTAGTTGACCTTTGTATAGTAGGCACGTAAGTAATATACTCGTCCTTATAATTGAGCTCTTCTTTAATGATAGCGTCTCTTATACTTATAACCCTCTCTAGATCGAGTATATCGACTAGATAATCATTCAAGAATTACTAGCCTACTAATCTTCCCCTATAGAATCTCTTTCAAAGTAGTTTAAGCGTATCTAGAACGAAGTAGTTAAGGGTATCGAAGTTATAATCATCTAGCGATTTATAACTAATCATCTTATGTATTTTTCCTTTATAGTAAGATTCGCAATTCCTCTAATAGTCAGTGCGTCTTCCTACGGCGCTCTCGCTCGTAGTCAGTTTAAGCAAGTGTCTAGTATAAGTAAGTGTCCGGTGTCGCGGACTTTCCTCGGATATCGCCACTAGTCCTTATCCCTTAATAATTAACCTACACGGACTATAAGTGCTTACTACTATACTGTTTACTATAGTAAACAAGTATTTATTAGCCAGCCAGCCACCTAAGCCACTTAAGCTGCTAGCCTGTTGGCTATATATATCGCCGCTCCTACTACTGTACCCCTCTCTTCTCTCCCCTCCTAGCCCTCGCTTAGTTTCGTGTTACTTGCTCCTGATTATTAATATAGTAGAGCGTAAATAGAGAGAGAGAGAGAGAGGTACGATACGTAGTCGCGATATTTTCTTGTTCTTAGTAAAGTAAGGCGGGAGCGCTAGTACGGAAGCCTTTCCTAATAGAGCTCGAATCCCAAGAACACGCCCGTTAACCTATAGACTCCCGTTAGCGCTCCCGTCTTAGCGAGAACAATAAAATATCGCGACCGCGTATCGCACCTTACTCTCTCTCTCTCTCTCTCTGTCTCTCTCTCTCTGTCCCTTATATTATTTACGCTCTAACTAGAGGTAAGTAATACAAAAGCAAGCGAGGTATACGATAGCTAGAAGAGGCGGGAAGTCGGTGGGGAGAAGGGGGGATATTATAGTAGAAGCGACTATATATATAGGCGCTAGGCTGACAGCGAGCGTGGCTCGGGTGGCTAGCCAATAAACACTCTGTAGTAAACAGTAGTAAGAAGTTAAGTACTTACTTAAGTGCGTAAGGATTAATTATTAAGGAATAAGAACTAGTAGCGATATCCGCCTAAGTCCGTTCCGTACTCGGAATATTAAATTACCATGTAAACCACACTAAAAGAAATGTACAAATGAAAATATATATAGATATAACCAACTCTTAACGTTAACTTACTAACCTACTTAAACTTACTAAAAACGTATAAAATCGGGGTTCTCTTAGATTAAAGCCACTAAATTCTTACTATCCTAATCTAACGATTCCTTATTAAATAAGTAAGGTAAAGTGGGGTTGAGACTCGTTTTAGAATAGAGCCTCGTAATATTCTTTAAGTAATCGAGCCTTCTGTTTACCTGTCCACCTGGCTGGCTCTAGCTGTCTAGAGGCATCTAATAAGTCGTTATACATTTTTTTTTAGTGTGGTTTCCATAGTAATTCAATGTTCCGAAGAAGGTCCGGTGGTATACGACACTTGCTTCCATAGGACACTTGCTTCTACTGACTATAAGCGAGAGCGTAGTAGAAAGACGCACTGACTATTAGTTGTCTTAATATTCCTAGGGATTGTACTAGGTGTTCTAGTTGACTTTTGCTCCTCTCCTCACTCTAAGACAGTCCCTACTTCTTAAGAGGAGAAAAAACTAACTCATGACAAGCGAGACTATTAAGCCAATATAACCTACGATAGAGGTGGTAGAGAGGAAGCGTAGGAGCTGGAAATTTGAGTGAGGGCAGCTCTATACTCGCTGTCTACGACAATCGGTCGCGGGAGATTGCTTGCAAAGGGAAGTTGTAGAAACTGGTAGTCAAATCACCTAACAACAGTAACTTACTATAAAGTGTATGTCAAGGCTCTATCTATCCAGCTACGAGAACTTCGTAGCACGTACTTTAGGTTCCAACAGTAAGAGAATCGTCTAAGATCCTAGAATCTCATAAACTTGGAGTTGTTCATCAAGAGATGACTAATGCGGTGTATCATGTGACTACTCTTCCTAAATTCAAAAGGTCCGCAAGTGCCACATGAATGTGCATTCCTTGATATGTTTGTCCGTGAAGAAATTTCCTACTGCTGCGCAGGCGGAAAGGGAGGCTACGCGAGCGGCTGCGAGGACGGGGGCGGGGAGTGGGAGTGGGAGTGGGAGGGAGGTGCTTAGCTGGAAGAGGGTTGTTGGGTTGAGTGATGGGAGTGGGAGTTCAAGTGGTGTACTCGAGTAGTCCGTCGACGTGTAGTGAGATTTTCAGAGTGCGTTATATTCGTGTACGAGTAGATTGTGATGTTGTTAAAGAAGTGTACGGATTAAGGCCGTTGTTGATAATTGTTAACGATGTTAAGACTTTTTTTTGTCTTGTTGAGGGGGGTACGGCGAGTACTTGTATTGGCCGTGAGCGTAGGTAGGACTCGAGGCAGGGATTTGGGTTGCAGGCCTGTATTGGTTATATCGCTGCTATGGCTAAGCCCTATTAGTCAGTTACACCGTAAGCACTCACAGCACCGCATTCTTAGACTAAGAGGCTCTACACCTGCTCTAGGCGACAGAGCCTCTTAGACCACTCTCGTAGTACTAGAGGCCATCCAAGGCCTGTAAATTGTTATAATATGGAGACTAGTGGAGAAGAGTGGAGAGTAGTAGAGTAGCCAAGTATATGCCGAGCATATACTAGTAGGGATGTTTTTAAACCTAAAGAATATAAACGCTAGTATCTTTCTTATTAGGGTAGATGTCGTAACAGGAGTAGTACTATTAGAAAGCCCTAGATTTATAGATATATTTTCAAACTAAGCTAATAATTTTAATTTAACTTTTACCTGATTATATTTATTTGTGTGGGTACTAAGCCTACTAGCGCCTGCTTGTGTAGGTACTAAGCCCTGCTTGTACAGGTAAGTGCCTGCTTACCTTACCAATAGGAATCCGCCAAGTACTAGGAGTACTCGGTAGCGAGGCACTTCCTTGACTCTTCCTTGCCGCTCCCCTGCCTCGGAGGGCCTCGGAGCCCCGATCCCGATTTTGACCCTTGTTAATTGCCTCTTTAGGCAATTAACAGGGGGGGTACTACGAGACTGGTCTTAGGGGCTCTATCGGCTGGCCGCCACGTCCGTGCGCCGATAGAGCCCCGCTTGTTAAATTAGGATGACAGCACCGCCTTTTTAGGAGTTAGGTGAGCTCCTGGTGGACAAGATAAGTGGCAGACTTGGCGCTGGTGTTTTTACGTGTATCTCACTATAATACCAACGCTAAGACTGCCATTTATCTTGTCTACCAGGAGGTGAGGTGGATAGTATCACAGTATCGTGTCTTATAGAATAAGACGAGGACTTATTAACAATGAATAGCAACGTTCGGTAAATAGAATAGGTATCTATAGAATTCTAAAATTCCGGATGCTTGAGAATACTTTGCAACTCATGACTGTGCGAGTCGTTGTCGACCGACCAACCACGGGGAATCTCTGAATCTTCCGCCTACCAATTAAACTTATACTCTTTTTCTACATTCCTTAGCCTCCGAATCCGTATAACTACGCTTTTACATACTGTAGCTTCACGCGCGCTCCGAGGTTTATTTAAAGTATTAGGTAGTAATTGTTAACATCTATATAATCCTACGCCCGTTTCCTAGCCTGCTCCTTAGTCTTATCTAGCTCTCTTTTTAGTCGTATACAATAAGACTAGAATAGACTAGCGAGTATAGTAGTCGCCTCAACCTACGAGAATTTCTTTCCTAGACACCCCTAAGGTCTATCCGCCTATAGGAGAAAAGACTCTTTGCGGGGAATAAAGACATCTTCCCTAGTCGCGACGTATTACCGGGGATCTTTTACTAAGAATTATATTGTGATCATCGAAGAGTAACATCGATTCGCATACATTTTTATCTCTTTTAGCCTTGCTGTTTGTCCGTCTTTTTGGTCTTCTTATTATGGTTTATTATAAAACCCTTAGTATTAAGATAGTTTTTAGAAGCGCGTTTATATTAATGTAATCTAGCCTTTGATATAGTGTATTAATATTAAGTCCGATATTTTTTGCGATATAAATCGTCTTTTTAAGTTACTTTAGTTGATATTTAAATCGTTATAGTGTACGTTATATTACTAGGTAGCGTCTATTATTATATTGTCGGTCTTATTATATACTTAAGCGTATTTGTCTTTAATATTTATTATAAAACCGCTATTTATAAAGGCCTTGGTTAATATAAGAGTAGTAGTTATATCTAGGACATATCTAACTACTAGGCCAATTTAGACGTTATTAGAGCTTATAGCTAGAATAGTGCTAGTTCCTCGAATAGAGAGTGTAGTTCTGTTTACAATACTAATACTCGTAGTCGAGTTATTTAGTGGTTTATAATTTAATAACTATTCTTTATTAGGCGTGAATTGTTTAGTAGCGCTAGAGTCTAGAATAACTTTAAGCGCTTTGGCACTAAATACTCCTGTGTATAGTAGTTTTAGTACTAGGTTAGTATTCTAGGCTTTATAGGCATCTAGTATTATATGTCCTAGGTCTTTTAGGTATAGTAAAGCACTTTATATCGCGCTAATATATTTCTCGACGTTTTTATATTAACTTTAGTCTATATTAATAATAGTGTTTAAGTATTATCTAATTAGATTGAAGCGAGACTCGCTATATATTGGTTTGATAGCCTCCTATAGGGTATTAGGGCTATTCTTATCTTTAAATCTCTGGACATTGTTGATTGTTATAACTAATTTAATAGCGCTAAGTGACTTTTAACTATAGTCTATTTTTATAGTACTTTGAATTGTATATCTAGTTCGCTAGTCTTAGGTTTTTTATCGTTATAATAGATAGCCTTGTTTAGAGGGTCTATTGTTCTATCGATATAGGGTATATACCTATTTATTTCTAGAAATATCTTAGATTTACGCATCTATTCAATATAATTAGTCTTCTTAACTAATTTATTACCTTTAAACAATTAGCCTTATTTTAATGAAACTATACGCTACTATAGAAGAAACTTAACTATTATAGAGAATTATTAGCTACCTACTATATATCTCTATATATCCTAGACTAGATATAGCCTACACGACTATAGCGCTATTACTAGACATACGTCTAATCCTTTAAAAGAACACTTTACTATAGCTAAACGTGTATTATAGTATCTAAAGACAATAATAGAATATTATATTACTATACTTCTATAGTATAGAAGGGTTAACTACTAGTTGAACTATAGTCCTATACTAGCTTAGCCTATATTTAATACAAGTTAGATCTTTTTACCGATCACATTCTAACTACTTTCTAACTATAGTTAAATATATATCTAATTACCTACTAACCTAGGATAACTACTTGATCTAATCGAACGCTAACCTACCAAATAATCGGAAGCTAATCTAATATAAATCTAAGGCTATTCTAAAAGTAGTCGAAAGCTAGTCTAACTAAGCTTCTCTCTACTTATAGATATAAGTTCTTTATTGAAGAAAGAGCTTATAGGAACCTAATTTACCTTAAAAATAAAGAAGATCTTATAGTTATTATAAATAAATCTCCTTGTCGTATAAGATAATATAGAGACCTCGGCGAATACTAATCGGTCCCCTACTCCTATGTATTACGTAGGTAATTTAGCATTACTAAGTATAAAGAATATTACTTCAAATCGTCCTATTTTAAAGTTCGATTCTAGGTTTATTAGTCCTTTTTGAGTCCTCTAAGTCGTAAATTCACACTCTTATAAGTCATAGTTACCCCTAAAGCTTAACTCTATCTACCCTATCTCTATATATTCTAGTTAATTGACCTAATTTGTTCCGTACAGCACCCTACCAAAAGTCGGCAATACCACCACTTTTATATATATATTTATTTATTAATTGATAAGATGCGATCGTTAAGGGCTTAAGGCATTATAGAGGAATAGAATAGACAATTTTAGTTGGTGTTACTATATAAAAAGTATAGTAAATAAGGGTGGTAGTAGTATAGGTCCTAGAACATATTAAGTCGGTTAATCAGGATACATAGAGCCCATCTTCTATACTAATTTGTTACGCCCTTCTACTAGTGTTCCTTTACCTAGCTAGGTTAACCCCCCTACTATACTAATCTCCTTAGACGATAGTAGTAAAGAATTATAGGCTATCTAGGAGATCTTAGATTTAGGATAAGTTAATAGTTAGTTTAAGTATTTAGTAAGCTAGCGTAGGTATAAGGATTAGGATACCTAGGAGCCGCTCGCGAATATAGTTATTAGTTTAGCCTTAAGACTGTTATTCTACTACTCTTTTCCTAATAAGTTACGTCCTACGAAAGAGAAACTTTAGATTACTTATAGTTAAAAAATTATAAATAAGGAGGGACCCTATATAAAGGATTTAAGTTTTATAGTAAATTAGGATTTAGTACGTAATACTAGGATATAGCAAGTAATACCCCTTGTAGTAGTACATAGGGGTACTAGTTAGCTAGCTATATAGTCTCGTCGCGAGGAGTAGCTCTCTCCTTCTCTCCTTACGAACAATCTACTTAATACCCTACCCTAATATATATCTAATACTAGCTCCTACTATACTACTAATTGTTCGCTTATCTATAAGTCATTTCTTTTAATATACTTGCTTAGGAGTTCAACGAGGCTAATTCTAAGCTAAGAAGAAGGGATTTCTACTTTATTTATTAGGTCCCTCTAATTCTAGCTAGTTTAATAATATAATATTTGTCAAGTAAAGGTCGGAGCTCTAGATAGATAGTAACTTCTATTATATAGTCTTCTTATCTAATTGTAAATAAGGCCTGTGTTGCTAATAATACACTTTATATATAGTTGAAATAAAGAGCGTATTAGATAACTCATTTCTTAGTTATCTAACTATAAAGAATATGCGAATAATAACTAGTAATCCTATAGAGAGTACTTAACTTATATATAATAGACTAAGACTGTACTTAGTAATCTACTCTAGGCGTAGTAAATACTTACAAGTCTTATAGACTAAGTAAATTTGAGTTAAAAGCTCTTAAACTCTTTATAACATAGGATTAGAAGTCCTTATTAATATTATAATCGCGTTAACAACTTAATAGTAGATTAGGTAGATAATTTACAATTGCGTCCCCCCAAGGGCTTATAACCTATTATAAGGCTTTAAAAAGGGCTTCTTTTAGAAAATTATCACTTAAAGAGAAAATCTTAAACCTAAAAATCAAAACGTATATGTGTAGTATTAAGGGGATAGGTAGTCAATTTAAGAACTCCTCTAAATATTGCCGCGCTATTGAGCTAAAAAGGGTAAGATAAAGATAATCCTAGAATCCCATTAGATTCTTATATAAGATATTTTCAAATGTCTACCTCTCGAATACTAAAACCAAACATTCTATTTGAGGGAACACTGTTCTTATCTAAAAGCTTTTTTGCTGTATCGAGGCCCGCAGCTGGGACTCGATATTGAAACTTCTTGCCAGGCCCAGGTATCGTTCCATCTGTTAGTGGGTACGGATAATCCAAATACTCAGGCATCAGACCTAATTGGATGAGGACGGAGGCTTGGTCCCAGCCGATGTGTTCGTGATACAGCCTGTCTCCACGTACATTGACCACCGAAGTGAAGGGAACTCGGACTTTGCGGCCAGTGGGTGGGATACCGGGTAAACTGTATATTCCTCAATAGGCTGGTGGATAGAGGAGAGAGCAATACATACATCCAATCAACCTGCATGGTATGTGTAAAGGAGAAAACGAACTCGTCAACCACACGATCAATCCCCACCGTTCTACTGACTAGCTCCAACTCGGTATCATGGGGATTGTTGAAGATAAAATGGAAACAGTAGAAGTTTGCCAGCCTGTCTCTTCCAATACCGCCCGTCATCTATAAATTAATATCAGCGTGGATTCCCGTCATTACTCCACGAAAATCCTACCGTTGGGATATGATTAACATAGGGTTCCTCGACCATTGTAGCCATCGTCTTCTCCACATCGCGCTCGCCAAACTCGAATCTGGTGTGCTCATCCCATATAGCCTCTAGATCAAAGTATGGACCGCCAATATGTTTCTTCAAGAACGCGAGGTTTTTCGAGTGAGAAATGGCTTCAGCAGAAGGGTGGAAGTTGGGACTGAGTGGATCCGCAAAGTTTTCGTGCTCAGTTTGAGGATACTCGTGCACTATTCTGCCGTGGATCTTTTTATATTTCTCTTCACGTTCCTTCCCTCGGCTCGCGAAGTGAAAGATTTGGGGGATGGGGTAATTGACCATCTTATCCATCGTTTCGTTGCCATATGCCCCATAACCCACTGCTGCAACAATTCTCGGGTTGTCGGCGATCACGGATGCGATGAGATTCCATAATTCTGTGTTATAAACTAATAATATACATTAGTATATTTATCTATTCATCTATATAACTATTGTTTTGATGTTGTTGCACATACCGATCAAGCCAATCTTTTTGCCCTCGCACTCGGGGTACCGATCCAGCGCCGCGATGGCCTTCTTGAAAACAACATCAATCCCGCCATTGGCATCAAAGACAAAGGGCTGGTATTCCACGACAGCGAAACCTTCCTCGGCCCATTTATGTATTAAGGGAAGAGGGGGTGTTGGCGGGGTAAGTTTAAGAGCTCGGCAGTTTTTTGGCACGACAATGATGAGCGGCGGACCGCGTCCTCTGCGCGACAACGGCTTCTGATACTGAATGCCGAAAGATAACAGATCCGCGGTGGGATTGGGATTGGGATTGGAACTTTCGGTCATGGTGACCTCTGTTTGTTTTAAGGTAGCTATAACCCAAGTTATATATATATATATATATAGGTAAGCTATAGGTAGTCTTAGCTGTGAGAGCTGCCACTACCCTACCCCACTCCCACTTACGGCTGCGGCTACCTGCCTGCTACTGCTACATTACCACTGACAACTAATACGGAAGCTGGTAGGAAGTGGCTATAGCCTATAAGGGATATATTGGATATCTTGGATATATTGGATTCGTTAACGTTTGAATGAAATAAATTCTATGTTGTGTAGAATTAACCCTTATTGAATGACAATGTCTGCTCTATAGCTAGGAATAACTATAACTTGAATAAAGTGTTAAGAGATCTGAGAATACATTAATACTCTAACACCTAGGTATATCTATTTGAGCTGTAGGGCTGCTACTAAAGAGGGGTTGCTCTGAAAGCCTTAGGCTCTGTTTACTTAGAATGTTAGACCGTGATATTAGACCTTGATATACTAAGTAAACTATACCTATTTTGTACGATCTTTTGTCTCGATATTGTGTGAGTCTAATCTACTTGATCTACACGATGTTAAGCGACAATATCGAATAAAATAGGCGGTGTAGCTCTATTCTTATACTACGCTCGTACTCGTTAAGGGTGAGTAGTCTCTATATATATACCTACTACTATATTCGATTTAATAGCGGTAAAGAATATTGTAAAAATATGAAATAAACTTGAGTTAACTCTTTAGAAGCTACTTAATTAATCTTATAGTTGAGGCTTATAATACTTAGATGCGTTGTTATAGTTTTATTATATATAGCTATAATACTAAGCTAATTTTAGTAGCGTAATAGGTACCTTTGACCTTTTATTACATTTAAATCGTAAATACTATAATAAGAATTACTACGATACGCGATATTGTTAGAATCTATAGTACTAGAATATAGTGTAAAATAAGGTGGTATATACTCGTGGCGGGCGAGTCTTAGCGCGATATTAAGGTCGAAAACAATCTCTAGAGGTTGTTTTCACTTTTACTACTAAAGCGATATTAGGACTTAATATTAAGTGGATTAAATAAGGGATTTACACGATATTAGACGGATTTCGTAGCTACTTTTAGACTAGATTCCTGTCGGAAAAGTAGACTTTTTCGAGTGTTTTTTAAGACCCTTAGCGGCTAGTTGCTCTACTAGATTTGCTAAGTGACAGGCTCAGTGTCAAGGGTGGAGAATAGAGTAGATTGTCCGCAAGGAGAGAAGGACAGAACTCCTCGCGGTGGAACTAACTAAATAGCTATGGAACCCAGAATACCCCGCATTTACCTAGCACTATTCACTTTCGCTTACCCCGCACTTACAAGCAATACCCCTTATTCACTCTCGCTTATACCCCGCACTTTACCCCTATTCACCTAAGCGACTAACAAATCCATTCACCATAAAACTCGAAATCGAACCTTCACATAAGGCCCCCCCTTATACCTAAACTGTACTACTTCGAAGCAGTTCGAGCAGCGTTTAATTCCTCAGAGGTAGGTTGTAACTTATCTAGAAAAGAACAATAGAATAAAGCGCGAGATATAGACCCTGAAAAGACGTTTTTAAGAGGTTCCCAGGTACTCTCGTCGTAACCTCGCCACTAAACAAGATACTAAAATTGGCCGTCCTAACGCCTAGAGTCGACGATTTTATCGATAGCCTAGAGCTCTTAACCACTGTTATCAAGTGCTACTAGCATCGCTAGCGGATTATACTGGCCAGGGAGCGGAGTGCCCGCCAAGGGACGTAGTAAATTAGTGTGAAAGACTAGGTAGATAGACTTAAGCTCGGGTGGCAAGTCTAGTTTATAAGTATACGAGTTGACCTTTTGTAATACGCGGAAAGGACTAATAAACTTAGCGTCAAACTTCGGAATAGGACGCGTAGATAGGATATTCTTAGTACTTAATAGCACTAAATCGCCTACTCGATAGTCGGGAGTAGGAGTTCTCGAATTATTAGCCGAGGATTCTATAGAGTCCCGAGCAGCTAGTAGATTAGTTCGAAGCAATTCGAGGATTTCTTATATCTTTTGTACGAACTGCGTGCCAGCTAGTTCTTTTAGTAACAAAGACTCTAGGTCTCTTAGTGGTGAAAAGCTTAGCCTAGGATGGTAACCGTGGTTCGCGAAGAAGAGGGACATTCTAGTCGAACTATTTACAACATTCCTTATAGCGAATTCTACTAAAGGAAGGTATTATACCTACTTTTTCTAAGCGAAGTCTAAATAAAGTCGAAGATATTTCGCTACCGACTTATTTATAATTTCCGTCTGGCCATTAGTTTTAGGATAGTACGCTATAGAGAGCTGTACTTAGATTTATAGGATCTTATAGACAGTTTTCTAAAAGTCGGATATAAACAAGTTTCCTCGATCCGAGACAATTAAACTAGGGAGTCCGTAGAGCTTCTAAATATCTCGGATAAAGATATAAGCTAAGTCGGCGGCGGTCATCGTCGTCTTATAAAGAATAATATAACAGTCCTTAGAAAGTCTGTTAGTTACTACTATTATCTAGTTAAAACCGTCTACGCGAGCGATAGGTCCTATAAAATCTATAGACAAGTCGGTCTAACGTTAAAGTAGAAGTAGAAGTGGTTTTAGAGTGCCTTAATAACGAAGTTAAGAGTACTTGTTCCGAGCGCAGTTCTTACAAGCTTTACAAAACTAAGCTATATCGTAGTAAAGTTTTAGCCACTAATAATAGCGAGAAACTAACTCGAATAGCTTGTTCCGACCGGGGTGCCCGCTTTCGACGGAATCGTGGCTCTTTTAAAGTAGCTACACGCGTAAATCAGTGTTAGGGACGTATAAGCGATCTCGGAAGTATAACTAATTATTATAAATCACGTACTCCGATAGCGACACTTCTTTAGAGTATAGAGTACGGTTAGTACGATTTATCTCGGTAGATATTCGCTTCTAAAAGGGGTTGTTAGGATAACCCTCTTCTAGTATACGAGTAATCCTCTAGTCATCAGATTCCTCAATCTCATTAAGTTAAATAGGTGACAAGCGTAAGGCTAGGTCTAAATTGTGTTCCTTAAGTAGGGCCTGATCTTGGTATTTTAGGCGAGGGTCGTCCGAGTCTTAGGGTAAATCTTAGGAGCGGCGAGTTAAAGAGTCGGGCTTGACAAGGTCTTTTATAGGGGCCACTTTAATAACAAAATCGAAAGAAGACAAGAACTCACTCTAGCGTACTTAGCGACGAGTAAGATACTTAGTAGTTATAAAATACTTAAGATTCTAGTGGTCTATAAGAACTAAAATCGGGTATTCGACGCTGGCCAGCTCGGACCGCCAGGATTTAAAAGCTCGTACAATAGCAAGGAGCTCCTTGTCGTAGATCTTGTAATTGTACTCGGCGGGGTCAAAGACTCTAGACATAAACGCAACAGGGTGTAAAACGCTATTAAAGTACTAAGAAAGTATTGTAGCAGATATAAAATCTAAAGAGTCATATTCTAAGACTACTTCCTTAGTATAATCGAAGTGTCGAAGAATAGGGGCTAAAACAAAGGCTCGCTTAAGAGTCTAGAACGCGTACTTACAATCCGAATCCTAGGACTAGGACACGCCTTGCCGAGATAGGAAATTAAGAGGTTTAACGATATATAAGAAGTCCTTAATAAAGCGACGGTAAAAGTTTAAAAAGCCAAAGAAGGCTTATAAGTCCTTAAGATTAGACGGCGTCTACTAGCGAACTACTATAGAGACTTTCTCCGGGTCTATTCGTACCCCCTTAGTGTTAATTATCATACCGAGGTATTTAACTTCCTATACTTTAAAATCACACTTCTATATATCTAAATTCAGTCCCGCGGCTTAAAGAGTATCAAGGACTTAGTAGACGTACTAGCGATAGGATTAAAGGTTATCGGAATAGACTAGTACGTCGTCTATAAAAGTAGTATAAAATATATCTAGGAACGGGCGGAGAACCTCGTTGATTCGGGCTTAAAAAGTAGTAGGTGCGTTAGTAAGGCCGAAAGGCACGACAAGGGACTCAAATAAGCCGTATCTAGTGTTAAAGGCGGTAAGCTATTCGTCTCCTTCCTTTATTCTAATACGATTAAATATAGCGATTACGTCGAGTTTTATAAAGTATCGAGCCTTGCTTAAGCGTTAAAGAGTCTCTTAAATTAGTAGAATAGGGTACCGGTTCTTAATAGTAATGTCGTTTAGAAGTCGGTAGTCTACGTAAAAGCGAAGGCCACCGCCAGGCTTCTTTACAAATAGAACTAGTGATGCTGTAGGTAAAGTGCTTACGCGGATAAAGCCTTTGTCTAACTATTCCTTAAGGTACTTTCGTAAAACTAGAAGCTCTGGTTTAGACATGTTATATAGCTTGCTATAAGGCGGGGTCTTATTAGGCTTAAGTTTAATATAGAGATCGCAATCCCGGTGTAGTAGTAGGATATTAGCTACGTCCCTGTCGAAAAGTGGTAAGTGACGATAGTAGTGTTATAGTAATAGAGAAGTAGGATCGACTGTTAATTTTAGTTATAAAGCGATCTCTACGTCTTCTATTAACATACTATGTAAATAGAGCTCCGAGGCTCTCTATTGTCGAGTTCGAGGGGTATTTAAGTTAGGCAGGGGTAAGAAGGAATCTTCTTATAGAATACGCTCTATCTACTAAGGGCTATAAAGATTATCGTATAGACAAGTATAACGAGGTTCCTCAACTAAAGCTTCCTTAACTAAAGAGTCGTCTAAAACTACCCCGGACCTCTATAAGTGCTGATCAATTTTAAAGAGAGATAGAGAGAACACCTCAACTCTATAAGTCTTCGTAAGCGTATAGAAAGCGGTAGCGCCTACTTTCCGCGGTAGTAGTGCCTTCTCTTCCCTTACACAAGTAACTCGTATAGTATCTAATCTTTTCGGAATACAGTAAGCTTTATAAAACCCCGAACAAAAGTCGATAACTCGTCCTACCTAGTCTACGTTCGGATTGTAGAGAGCTAGCCAAGGTTGCCCTAGAATAATATCGTAAGATACTAGCGTAGTAACGTAAAACTGCTACTAACGTTCGATATACTTACTAATAATTAAATCTAAAGTAACAGTATATATAACAGCACCTATAATAGAAGGTCGTCCGTCTATAATATAAAGACTTCGTAGCCGAGCGAGTAGTTTAAAAATAAATCTATTTCGTTGTACATAGGTAGAATCAATAAAGTGTTAAGCTAAGGCACCAGAATTAAGCATATAATAAGTAGTAGAAGTAATATATAGATTGTTAGTATTCGTATCTTTATAAACCACTTTATAAGGGACTTCTATAACGTTCTTCTGCCTTTCCTCTAATGTAGAGAGCCTTAGTACTCTATTCCTTTTACGTCTCCGACGGCGACTATTGCCAGAGACTACGCTTTTCCCGCCTTATCCTTCTTCGCCTTTACCTCTTTCGCCTTCTCTAATTTAGGACAGGGAGTCTTTAGATTATAGTTAGGAGAGTCGTAGTAGAAGTACAAGTTGTACTTAGTCTAGTATTCCTTCTAAGCCTTCTTCTCCTCTAGCGTATTTACGCGCTTCTTGTCTTCGATATCCTTCTTTATCTAAATCACCTTACTACCAATCCTTAAAGCGTCTAAATCTATAGGGTTACCACTAGGTTCCGCCGAAGGAGCAGGCAGGAGAATAGGTTGTATACCACTAGTAGGCTTCTTATTAAGGAAATTCTCGCTAAAAACGCGGCGGCAGACGTAGTCGGCATCTCGTACAAGGGAGGCTAAATTCGTCAGATCGAGTCTATCGCTATAGAGGGGGTTCTATAAGACGCGATCAGCAACTCTCAAATCTAGGGCATTTTATAGTAGGGTGTAAGCTTTATATCCTTAAGAGTGTGCTACTATATAGAGGGACAAGAAGTTGGCGAGGAAGTCGCTAGTTCTTATATTGCCTTGTTAAAGCTTGTAGAGCTTGTTAAAGGCGTTACTTTATAAATAAGGATTGCTAAAGGTGTTAGTTAAGGTAGTAAAGATGTTGTTAACAGATTATAAAGCTAGGCCGAATTGTCCGAGTTTATTAATATAAGGGTTAATATACTTACGTACTTCACCTTTAAGAGTACTTAAAACGTAGTTTATACGGTCGGTCTTAGTAGTCTACCAATCCTAGTTCTATTAAAGCTTAATTCTCGTACTAATAAGGTAGCTGCGAAGGTTAGAAGGAGATCGAAGTGTACTACTAAATTTAATAGGATCTAGGTATGCTGGCGAACGTGTAATAAGCACTTGTTAAGACGTATTTACTAGGGCGGCTTAAGTAGTAGCTCTAAGGGCGTTGTTCTAATTCTAAAGTACGACCAATTAATTGTAAAGTTACGTATTCTCATTCTAGAGTTTCTAAGTGTTAACTAATTAATTATAAAGTTACGTATTCTCGTCCTAGAGTTTCTAAGTGTCTTTCTTTACTTCTTGTTTATCTCGAAGAGCTTCTACGTGTCCTTGTCTTTCGCTCTCTAAGCTCTCGATAATGCTCTTAAATATCTACTAGAAGGCCTAGGGGTTTTGGGTCGCGGCTTTAGAGAGCGCTCGCGGGTCGTTACGATAGTCGTAAAGGTCGCTAGCCTTGAAGTAGTCTAGTTAAGATTATAGATCAGCTATGTTTAAATACGACGACTATATCGATCGTATTAGTTCGTAGAAGGCGGACAATATGTCAAGGGTGGAGAATAGAGTAGATTGTCCGTAAGGAGAGAAGGACAGAACTCCTCGGTAGAACTAACTAAATAGCTATAGAACCTAGAATACCCCACATTTGCCTAGCACTATTCACTTTCGCTTACCCCGCACTTGCAAGCAATACCCCTTATTCACTCTCGCTTATACCCCGCACTTTACCCCTATTCGCCTAAGCGACTAACAAATCCATTCACCATAAAACTCGAAATCGAACCTTCACACTCAGGCCCCCCCTTGCCCCTCCTCTGTATCCCCTTGTAAACTTACTTTTATTAACAAAAGTAGCCCTTAAATTGAGGCTTTTCTATGTCTTGAAAGTGCGCCTCTCCTTACGTAAGGTAAGGCACTAGATTTTTGAGACGCGACTTAAGTGCTTAGTCAGCTACAACAACAACAATCCACTTCCACCGTCCTAACCCACTAAAAATGGTACTAAGCTAGGCTCTCCTACCCCTTCTACAAGACTACGCTGTTTTAGGTATAGATCGACGCCAAGCGTAAGAGTTGTTAAAGAAAATCCTAGTACAAAATTGCTACTTTTACAGGGTTAGAAATGTCCCTAAAAGAAGGTGCGAAATCCGTCTACTCGTATTGAGCCACTATGTCGTTGTTCTGTTCACTTAGAGTGGAGACCAATTTAAAGGCGCCGGAACACGCTCTTGATCAAGAATAGTGCTTATTTACGACCCACACAAACCTCAAATCAGTCTTAATCAGGACGATATCGAGCTCTAACATTCCGAGTGAACAGAGCCTTAGGCACAAAAAGCAACAGTACTCATACTCGAGTACTCAAGTACTCATCAATCAATAGACGTCTTCTGCAACTTTTGTAGGGACAATTCTAACCCTGTAAAAGTAGTAATTTTGTACAAGGATTTTCTAGCACAGTGCTTCAGCTTGGCGCTGATCTACACCTAAAATCAGCGTAGTTCTATAGAACCCTAGAGGCTACGACTGACAGTTTTGACGCTAACCATAAACAGCCACCTTCACCTTGGCACTAAAAAATCCAGCTCAAAAGCCTCAAAACAAGACTTCCCTTGCGCAAAGGAAGACTTGTTTTCGAGTGACAAAAAAGCCTCAAATCTACACCGGGAATATCGGTTATAAGGGATAAGAGAGGGTTCGCAAGGGGGTAACAGGGGGTACAGGGGGTGAATAGGGGGGGCCTGAGCCTGTCACTTAGCAAAGCTGGCAGAGCAACCAGCCGTTGAAAGCCTCAATTTTTAATCGATTTTCATCGATTTTTCCTTCATTTTTGGGTGGTTTTTGGGCCCACAAAAGTTGCAGAAGACGTCTAATGTCCTATTTAGCTCAGCCGATACTTTACAATAACCTGACCTCTGCTGGGAAAATATCACATTTCTGTCAAGCAAAATGCCGACCTCTCATGATCGTCTCTGTCGAGCTTGTCGAAACCTGAATCTCAGTACAAGTCTAACGAACCCGACGAGGAGTCGTTCCTACCACTTAATGCTCCTGGCGAGCACATGGACGACGATAGAGACTATACTGATGAAGAGCTTGGCAAGAAATTGGAAGCTCCAGAATTTGTACCGGAATTTGATGAAAATGGTCTTATCAACATACCTGCACAAAAAAGCAAAGTTCTTGGTCGATTGGCTGAAGTACGCACAAGGTCTTCTTATTGTCGGTTATGCGAGGAAATTGTTAAGCAAGTTCATATGCGTGACCAAGAAGTGCTTCATGACAGGAGAAACGAAGTGTGTAGCGAAGAAGATTTGTGCACCATTCAACTTGAATACGACAGCGATGGAGGTCGAGGGGGGTGGTTGAAGCTAGATCTAATGGAACGCGACCAAAGTCTTACTTATGGGCATTGTGATTGTAAGCTTCGAGTCGGCGATTTCATGTGGATTATTTTAAATATCCTCCCCGACGACCCAAAGTTGTCATGGCCTGGCGGAATACCATATGAACCCAGTATCAATTTTGAATTGGTCAAACACTGGACTGAGTCTTGTTTGAAAACACACTCGAGGTGCGCCCCCCTATCGTGGCACTCCCACATCAAGGACATATCACTTCTCCGTTTTATTGATGTCGAAAACATGTGTCTAGTTGATGCACCCATGGGAAGCCAATTTGTCGCTCTTAGCTATGTTTGGGGGACGGTTCCAATCTTCAAAGCCACACTTCGCAACAAGGAACAATTGTATTCAAGAATGGGACTCTCCGGGTTCATGGACGAAATCCCCACAACAATTCAAGATGCAATCCAAGTAGTCAAAGAGATCGAAAGATACTTGTGCACTGATGCAATTTGCATAGTCCAAGATGATTTTGAGGAAAAGAGACTCCTTATTGGGAGTATGGATGCAGTTTATGCTCAAGCAACCTTGACTATCGCGGCAGCTCAGGGAATAAATGCAAGTTCGGGGCTACCGAGTGCAAGACCTGGGTCGAGGAGGAGCCCACGACTGTTTGAGTACAGTCGGGAGGTAAAGTTCCAGGTGGCAGCAACTCCTTTGACCGACCTTTCGGTCCAATGCCCGTGGTCAACTCGTGGTTGGACATACCAAGAAGGCCTCCTTAGTGCCCGGCTTCTTGTCTTCACTAGCAATGTTGTTCACTTTACTTGTAATTGCACCTCTTGGTCTGAAGACTTGAAATGTATCAGCGAATCCACACCCCCACCGTGGAAGTTCACATCGGGAACTCAATATGAGTTCAGGTCGAACCTCGGAGACAATTCTTTTCTGGTCCAAGAATCGGAAGAGGATAATCTTCACCCTCTACCGTATTTATGGCAACGTGTTGTAGGTGACATTTCACTTCGCAATCTTTCCTACGAGGTAGATATTCTGAACGTTGCGGCTCGCATATTTGGTCTCCTCGAAGCCGTCTTTGGAGTTGAATCTATTTTCGGACTTCCTATATCAAGAATAGAAGAATTTTTGTTTTGGTCCCCGCTACAGCTAGGATCTTTGAAAAGAAGTAAAGGGAGGTTTCCCTCTTGGTGTTGGTGTGGATGGATAGGTGCAATTACTTGGTCGGGGGGGTATCCAACGAAAGCTTCCATAAGCTCCGAACCGGTTGTATGGGACAATGTTGAAAGCCCCCAAGAAGAATCCACATTATTTGATGATGGTGATAGGGAATTTCCTAGAAGTGGAAACGAGAAGTGTCACCAGAGATACAGAAGGATTGTCTATACTTGCGGTTCGAAAGCGGGGTTTATAAAGTCCGAATTTCAACGAACGCCTCCATGCCAAGATGGGCTGCAGAACTTTTTCCTTCTCGTAGAAGTCAAGTAAATCCAATCCGTCCAGGTATTTGTAGCATCGCGCCTCCGGATGATCCAGAGTAGGTTGTAGGTTCAATGATCTTTGACTCACTTGAGGGCACGACTGGTGAAGACTTTATTGACGCACATGTTGTGATTATATCTTCGGAGCCACGAGTCTTAAATGAGCGTGGCTTAGCAGTACAGATCTTTCTCAATGTGCTTGTACTTTCTTTTGAAGGAGATGTGTATCAAAGATTCGGGATTGGCAGGATATTACATGACTATATTTTGAAACATCCGTCCGAGAGGCAGCAGCTCGTATTGATGTGAAGCGCAAAGGTATCTCAAAGAATACAAAATTTACCCGTTTCACGGAGCCATTTAACATTCTATTATTTTGATGTAATTGATTTTGTCCTTTTATATAGCAGGTGCCCATTAAGATAGATCTCTATTATCGAAGCATTTCATTCAAAAGTCTAAAGAGGTAGTTTCGTCAACTTCGCTGAAATTGTACGAGTTAAAAATATAGAAGAATCATGAATTACAATCTCTGTTCGTATAAAGAGGCATCAAACTTAAGGGAGCCTCCACCGATGTTATGATTGTTTCACTTTATATATACTACTTTAATGTAGTGAGTTTACAAGATTGATATTAAGGCTTAAACTAAATTCTCGGCGCCAAGAGGTTACAATACTCAAACCTGGAATATATGTCATTGCTGAGAATACATTGGCCAAAGGCGTTGGCAAACGACACTATATTCGCAATAAAAAGGGTCTTTTATATGAGCTGTACAATACTGAACATACTAGCACAAACACTGACCACGATAGTAACCAAAATCCATGCCACTATCGGCCTGTTAATGAGAGAAGGACTAATCTATCAAAAGCAGACCATATAAGAGCAGGCCACCTAGAATAAGCGAGGTCGATAAATACACAGATTTCATGGCTCATAGTTATTAATATTCAGCTAATCAAAGCTGCACATACAATCCAGTGTTGTAGAACGTGTAGGTTTCCAAGAGAGGCTGCAAGTATGACCGTTGAGTATTATCTGAGTATCCTTGGCTTCCCTAGGGCCAAACGGGTCGATATTGTAATCAGCATCCAATGAACAAGCCCGTTTGCGGGACTTCAATAGTATAATTAGGCTATTATTCAACTTGGATTGTCATATAACGAAGCAAGGACCCTTCAAGTCACAGTCCAATGTTCTTCCAGGGACTACCTGATTAGTCGGACGGGAGGTCTATATTATAGGATCTAATTTCCATCTAACATATGCCCTCTAATGACATCTAGTTGGTATCTACAAGAGTTGGAAAAATTAGACCTTGATAAAAAATCAAGAGAGAGGAATGAGGGGAACAGAACCTTATCTCATGTCAAGGCGCGACGAGAGGGACACGTAATTTGTTTTGTACCAAGGCCTAGGATTTCAAGCGAGAGTATGCGCTTTAAATCGTCCTTGCGGTTACTCCGTAAATTGTCGCGCATATGTCTAAACGCGTATAGCATATCTCCCAACAGACAAGATAAGTGACAGACCTGGCACGCTATTCGTTGTCTTGGCTATCAATCACAATTCATTTTCTATTTACTTATATATTATTTCAATATGTTAAGTATTTAAATAACTCGGAAATCTTTCTATTATAAACGAATAATCCAAATATACTCACTACAAAACTCCTTCATACTTACTTATATTGATTTCATTTATTAAATCATCTTAAATAAAATTTCCCTTAAAACAATTACTAGATTTCTTAATATTTTACTTTCTACAAAAAGGAATTTTTAACAATATTACTCTAAGTATTCTAAGTAAAGTAAACATATTATAATAAATTAGTATAATAAGAGAGACTCTCTCTTATTTTCCAATAATTCACCAATACTTTAATTCACTGCGATAAGTCCACTACTTATCTTGTTCACTATATAAGACACACCGGTGTTTCTTCAGAATATTCACTGCTCGAGAAAAAATTCATATACTACATATCCCATCATCCTAGGAATCCATCTATCTTATTAATTTCATTTACATCAAGCCGTTTTCTCCTCCCCACCGTTCTCTTGATTCCCACTTTCCTTGGTATCGTTAGGTGTCTTAGTACCATCACTCACATCCATCGTCCCCGACGTATCTTTTTGTGGCGGCGTTGTTGATTCAGCTACAGTTTCCTTCGATTTAGGGACCTTTTTCCCCTGCACCAACTTAATAAGGAAATCAGCCGTATCCCCAGCTCCATCCAAGCCTCCAATCTTAGTCTTGAAGTACTCCACATCCCTCAACATCCTATGCAAAAGTTAGCCCTCACTCTCGCTCATCAGATTTACAAAACAAACCTTGTCTTTGATCTCTCGCCCCCCAAAACCGCATCCTCAAAAGCCTTACCCCACTGGTCTTTGTAACTGTTAAATACGGGGATCATAATCATCCGCACCGTCATCGCTGGAAGATGTTTATTAAGTACACGATGAAGCGTACTGGTTTCCTTGGTCAAAGTCTCCATGTAAGCATTCACCGCGCCTTTATCTTCCTTGTCCCAATCAATCGCCTTCATCGCGCGAGCATGTGCAGCTGCACGCCCTGACATGATATCGACGAGTTTGTCGTAGATGGACTGTTGATGTTCCTGGTACGCTCGGCGGACTTTATCAAATTCGCCCATCAGATTCGAAACCGAGGAGCCCGATCCGGCATGCCGGCGGAAAAATTCTCGGATATGGGGTATCAGCGTGCTGATGAATGAGATGGCTTGCGATGCTAGTGCGAGGTGTTTAGTCGTGATGTTTTTCAAGCCTGCAGATCGTGTTGCGCCGGCGCCGAGAATGAGTTGTGTACATCGTGAGTTGAAGAGTGTGAGGTATGAGAGTATAGATGTGGCGATTTCAGAGGTCATAGATGGGATTCCGGCGTTCAGGAGGAGGAAGCATGATATGCCGTGAAGACATAGGAACGCAGAAGCGGGTAGAATAAATGATTCCCCGTCAATTACTGCAGATCGTGCAGTCGCTTTTGTTGATGCGTTATTAGGTGCTGGGGTACCATTGGTTTGTGGATTTTGTGGGACTGATGAAGAACTTGTTGAGGGCTGTGATATTGGCTGCCATATTTTGCTTCCAACACTCCAGGCTTCTGCGTCCTCTGTGCTTGCGGATAATATCCGATTCAACTCTTCAGTATCGGATTCTGTGAAATCTTTCGCCGCCCATGGATCAGCATCCATGCCAGTAGCCAACGACTGTCGCTCAGAATCGCAGAGCTGATTCACGTAGTCTTTTATATGACCATTGACGACATTCTTTAAGGCTGTCCCACCTCTCCCAGAAACTGCCTCGCACTCATTGGCGAATAATAGGTTGAGCGTAAAATATCTCAGAAAACTTTCAACAGGCAAACGAATTGTTTGCTCAGATCTCACCCTCAGAACCTTCACTATTTTTTCCTGAGCGATGTCAACGGCTTGACCCAGGAGATTCGACATATCTAAGGCCATATGCATCTCATCTTGTATATTTGGATTTGAGTTGGCCCGTGCCGCTGCCATTCGCTCGTCCATGGCGGCTATATTTGGACTTCTTGGGGGAGACTTCATCCCATTGAGACCATCTGGATCCCCCAAGGTACTCGTAACATCTAATAAGACCTTGACCTGAGTACCAAGTCTCCTCAGAGTCTCCCCAACAGCAATGTAAGTTTTAATGAGAAGGTCCTCAGCATCATCTGGATCCAAGGCTCTCAGATTGCGTGCTAATATCGACGACTTTTCAGCTTGCGACTTTTGTCTCCCAGCTCCAACTGTAGATGTCGACATCATTGAATCGGCATCATCGTCATTAGATGCTGGGAGTGGGCGTCGGATAATATTGCGAACTTCTCGCAACACAGATTCTCTGTATACAGAAGTGGCTGGTGTGGTATATCCAGCGCGATGTAAACCACTCAGATTCGATGCAAGCTCAGCTCTGAATTCATCACTCAATGTTAAGAACGTTGGAAACGCAGCAGGCTCGCGATTGTTTCCACCTCTGGATCTCTGAGACGCACTACTCCATCGCTTCAAAATGTCAGGATTTGCCACAGAGGTGACATGACGGCGCAAGTCTCCCATCAGAGCATTGAGGAATCTGGTTTCGAATGTCTTCCCAATACGTAATCTTAGAGTATCGAGGTCATTCGTAACTCCTTGTAATGCGGTGGCTCCACTGAGATCGCGGAGTTGGATATCAGACTCCTCGCCTTCCTCTATCTCGCCAGCAACGAGCCCTTCCAAATTGTCGATTACATCCAAGGCCTTGTCAACTTCGCCGCTATCAACTAGAGTCTCACAATTGGCTACACCATCCACAATCCGCTTGAGTTGCTGAACTGCATCGCCTAGCTGTTTAAGATTCTCTAACCGCCGCTTTTTATTGACAATTTCTAACCCTCCGATAGCCATCGCTTGGTCTAATTCTGCTAACTCTTTGCGTAATGTTTTGATACGGTCCACGGAATCTGCTGCTTCAGAGTGCAACTCCCGGAGTGACCCTAATGCGGCAAAGAAAGAGGTGGATGCTGTTGAAATTGATGAAATGAGATGAACCTCAATTGTATCCATATACCATGACAATTTTTCTTGCAGAATCGCATTGGTTGCAAGCGCTTTTCTTGGTCCAATTACATTTCCATTCTGGCCTTTACGATCGTCCAGTGCCCCTGGGATTGGTTTCACAACCTCGGAGCGCTCGCTAACAACATCAAATGTACGTGGGTTCTCCAGATGAAAGTCCTCCTCAAAGTATACATTTGGAATAGTGGACAACGGTGTAGTGGCATGTGCCAGTCGCTTCGTCCCACCACTTGATCTACGCCGTGGTACTGGGCTTTCGATAGCTGAGGCCAACGAAGCCAGAGAAGCCTTCTTTGAGAGACTCGGCCGAATGGAGGCTCGTTGTGGATCCAGTAAATCTGCAAAATCATCCACTTTGGATCCCTTTCTCAAGATTTGAGTTGCTCCCTCGTCTTCGTTATCTTTTGCCCTCTGCAACGCATCATACAGGCCCCCAACCTGCGACAAGTATGACTTGAATTCGGCCGGGTCGACATTAGGTATATTCGTTAAGGTAACAGGTGGGATGTCTCGAGGGGTAGGTGGTTTGTGGGTGCTGGATGCAGGAGCGGAAGTGTGTGGGAGAAGGCCAGTTCTGACAATGGGAGGCTGCAGGAGTGTCGAAATTGCTAGATGATGTTAGCATATAAGAAACTCGCAGCTTTTCCATCCCATTCTCGTTACCATTTTGACTGGATTCATTCAGGCTGTGCCAATTCGAAGCTGTATCCAATGCTCCTCCTATCGAATGTATTGAGCTTGCCGTTGAACCCCTCCGGCCCATAAACCTTGGACTTGAACCCGGCCTGCAACCCGTCAGCAAGGGCTACTTACAGGAAAGCTACAAGTTCTCCATACCTAGGGAAGGAGTAATCATTTCGCGAGGACAGAGGGGAAACGAGACTATCGATAGACTGCCGGGAAGTTGCCATTATTTGAAAAACCGACTTGCCCCAAGCGAGTTTGAAAAAGGATCACAACTTTTGATAAAGAAATAGCGCCACCCTCCCCCAAAACGCAGTATTATACAAGGTCTTTCAATTTGAAATTATTGATGTGGTGGTGAGGAGCTCGTCCGCGCGAGCGCAATAGATGTATAGAGGCCACAGGGGGGCTCGTGGCCTTGGGGGATCTGCCAGTGGAAATGCAAGTTCGGAGAAGGAAAAGAGGTTATCGTGGTATCATTCTGGGAGAAAGAATTTTGCGATCCAGAGTAGAAAAAAGGGTTTCAACGTTTGGTAAGTGAGTTGGGAATATGGTCTATTGGTACTGGTACAGCATTGTCGGTTGTGGGTCGCAAAGAGCACCAGGAGCCCTGTGGAGTGTGGAGCCTTGGAGGTCTTGCAAATGTTACGTACAGTACTCAGGGCAGTTATGGCAGAGAGCCTTGAGGTCTGTCAGCCTTCTTCTGGGCCCTGGGGAGCTGCCCCAGCGAGCCCAGGTGCAGGGATGTGTTTGGGCTTTGGGCTGAACAAGATTAGTCAGAAGTCGGAACACGCTAGTTCCTAATAAAGTTAGTGCGCCCTATACTAATTCGGCCATCTCATCACACCGACCACAAGACGCTGGCGGGACAGGCAATCAACACAAACCCAACCTCTACCATCCCACGAAAACCGATCCCTCCACATCTATTCAACATTATCACTGCTCTGAGTCGGATATCAAGTACTCTCTGAGATTCATCATCGCTGCGCGCATGTCTTCTATCGCCTTGGGCAGCAGCAGCAGCAGCAGACGCAGTCGCCGCAACAGCCTGCAAAAGATGGAAAGGGTGGGTAATCCACCATGATCGCCATCACCGCCCGCATTACTGTCCAGCAAGATTGAGTTTCATCCAACGCCCGCGTTCGCAATGAATACCTCTTCGCATTCCACAGACATCCAAAGCATGTTTCTGTAATGGAGATGATAGAAGGATGACCTCGTGGGAAAGATGGGCCATCGCATCTTCCACGTTCGAACTTCACTCATGTGTGTGTTGTGTGTGTGGCGGGGAGACCCCCAGCCAAGCTTGGAGTGACACAGTACCATGATCTTGCTTGGTCTTTTGCTCACCCACAATTCAAATGTTTTCGATCACCGAATAGTTGTTTAGTCACCCGTATGGTTCTGGCTGAAGGAAGTATGCAGTATACTCCAAAAGCCTCTGCCTTTTCGTATGCGTATACGTCTGCGTCTGCGGAGAGTTTCGTCATCCAGGGCTGAGTTTGGGATGGTGGCAGAGGCAGAGGCAGCAATGGGGCACACTGACAAGATACTATCTATCTACTATCTACACCTGTGTCGTCAAACCACCACCTGGATGAGTATGATTGTGCCATACCATAGGCGCATACTCTTGAAGTATCTGAATACTAAGTCAACCACGCATCTCATCGGCGCATGTGGTTGCGGCCGCATTTATATGACACCACCGCACGAGGGACCCGACAACAATATATGCCATCCAAATAGGGACACCAGGGTCATTTCTCACTTGACGCATTCACAGCGCAGCTAGGATTCAACAGCTAGAGGTACAACATACGTGTCCCCGCGAACAGAAAACTCGCATATCATATCGCCATTGTCTGGTGTAAACTCCCATCGATACCTTGATACCTTTGTCGAGTATCGTTGATGTCATCGTTCACCCTCTCTATTGTGAACTTATAGTGGATTATCTCGCGGCATCGCTTGCTTTCACGATTGGCAAGGCCATCACTATCAGCTCAAACTCATGTGCAGCTCGAGGCTGACCACCCAATTCGGATCGTACTGCACATACAGTTGTGAATGTTGTTAGTGTTGTTCGGAAAGAACTGCGGAAGCATCACCACCAAGGCGCACCATCACATCACCAGTGGGGAAAGGATGCTGCTGCCCTCTTCTATTCCTCGACCTCGTCGCCGGCATTGGGACATTTTCTACAAGCCGTGTGTGTTACCCTACTTGCGGGTGGCACCGCAAACACAAACTGGGGTCGCTGGAGTTTTCAAGTGCTCGTTCTTGTCTGTTCGTTCTTGGTGAAATATATATATACCGAGTAGCCTGCATGAATGGCATGCTAGCGCCAATGAGGCTCAAAAGTGAGGGCTTGAAAGAGGAGGATTTATGGGATCAGTTCAGCTTTGGCTGGACTGCTTGGGCTTTCCGTAGATAACTTGCATGCTCGTGTGACTCCAATATGTAATTGTCGGTGGTGTTGATGGTGGTGGAGGTGATGGTGGGAGTGAAGGAGCTCGCCTCGTCGCTTTGGGTGCCTTTTTGGAGCCGCGACGGAGCTACTTCTTTTGCACCCGCGCAGCACCACTCACGCCAGGAACCTTGAACCCCAACATCCACATCCATCAACCGACCGCGCAACGAATCCTCCCACGGTGAGTTCTGCCGGGAAAACCACACGCCGCCTCTACTTTTTTCATTTCTGCTCCTATTCTCTCTCTCTCCCCCTCTCTCTTCATATCATATCGCGCTGCATTTCTCTGCACTTCAATTTCTCTGCATGCCACTCGGAGAGTCACGGGCATCCTGGCAAGGACCAGCCTAACCGAGATGGGCGAGAAGCACATTTTAGCTTCCAAACCCACGGCCAGCGACACAGCAGCCAAATCACAACCACCTCCACATCGTTCTCACGTTCGGGATGTCGCAATGAAAGACAGCTGGAGCCACGGTGACGACCGCAGAGAACGAGGCAGAGTCGATCGAGGAGTTGCACACCAACGACGATCGCGATCACCTCCCACCCGCCGCCACGAAGAACTCAAGGAGCGGGACCACACTCCAGCAAAATCAAGGGCCATATCCCGCCATCACGACAGAGAAAGACCACGCGAACGCAGCCACGAGCGTAGGAGGAGGACGTCCCGCTCACGCTCACCAAGGAGGGACGCTGGGGAGGAGGTGCGCGAGAGGAATAGAGGCAGAGAGTTACTAGACCCACGAGGCTCTGACAAGCCAAAACGAACCACTACCCATCACTCACCATCATCGAGTAAGAGGCGCAAGAGTCGAAGTCCTTCACCAGCTCGAAGCCATCATAAGAAATCCAGAAGGGACGCATCGCATAGTCCCGAGCGTGGATCGGTACGTTCTGAGAAGAAACGGCGGCCTATTTCCCCACTTCCAGCTCGAAAACGTTCAAGTGAGAGGAGACTTGTGGACACCCGTTCTGAAGGAAAACACAAGCACCATCGAGATTCTGAAAGAAGAAAACGATCCCCAAGCCCACGATCCAATAAGCACGAAAGGCCAGAATTCACCCGCCGTCGCTCTGTTTCGCGGCCCTCCAAACGTGGCCGTTCTCCTATAGGATATCCTCCAAAGGCGCGTGAGAAATCACCTTCTGAAAAGGTCAGGGAAAAGGACCGCAAGAGAGCACAGTCACCTCAAACTGGACGCCGATCCCCAGACATCGATCGCTACGAGCCTCCCAGTCGCTCTCGACATCGTTCTCCAGTACCGCATAAAGACTTTACGGCTCCTAGAGGACGATCTCCAAGAGAAAAAGAGTCAAGACCAAGAGAAGAGGAGGAAAGGCCACCGCGAGGCGATTACAGATCCGAAAAACAGCACCCAGTCCGACCACGGATTTCGACCGCTTCGGGGGCAAACAGCATCGAAGTAAAATCCTCGAAGCAATCGCCCACTACTGCCTCCGGTGCGAACAGTATTGAGGTGAACATAAAGTCGGATAAGATGAACAATAGGGGCTATTATGGCGGACAGCAGGGTTATAACCCGCATCAGCAGCAGATGCAAGCTGCATTTCCATTGAAAACCTACACCCAGGGACCTCCTATGGATCCAAGACAATATTCTCAGTCTCCCCAACATCACATGACTCCGAACTCTTATCATGGATCACCTCAAGCACAGTCGCCATACTCCGGGGGTAGAGGTGGATGGGGAGGGCCACAGTACTCACCACAACCGTATGTATTCCTCACCCTTTTAGTTTACTATAGCTAATGGTTCATTTAGTCAATACCCTCAAAATCCTCAAAATTACCAGCAGCAACAACATCAAGGGGCTAACAACTACTCTAACAATCAAGGTGGACCTCAGGGTCCGTACTACAATAACCACTCCCAGTCTCCTCCATACCAACAGATGGCACCCAATGGGCCTATGAATCAACCCTATCAGCAAAACTTTCGCGGTAATCAGCGCGGATATCGAGGAAATCATTATAATAGTGGGATGCGTGGAGGACGAGGTGAGTTCCGAGGTGGCCGTGGTGCGCACTTCCAAAATCTACATTGGAATGCAGGTGGAGCTGGTCGAGGGAATCACAATAACTCTGGGCCTGCCACCCCTCAGCATGCTTCGCCACATCAGCAACATCCACCAAACTCGGGACCCCCTCAAGCCGCAGCTTCCCAGACTGCCTCTCAGCCAGATCCTCGACCTGAAGACGAGGAAGACAATGAAGATCTCTTCAGGCCGTCGAAAGAGCTGCGAGCGGAAGAAAAGGGCGTTGACAAGAAAGATACAGAAGAGAAGACCACCTCAAATAAAATTACTCCCACGGGACCCCAAAGTCAGCCCTCGAAATTTAGCTTTGCTTTCAAGGCTACAACGAAAACTCCTGCGACGCCAAAACCAGAAATCTCCCAAAAGCTTACAGTGGCCCCTACACGAAAAGAAATTCAGAGTCCTGAACGTACCCGATTACCGCCACCACCTCCACCATCACGGCCTGTGCCAACTGAACCAGCGGTATCTCGACGCCCAGAGTTCCGTGAACCGCCGCCGCCGCCACCACCTACGATGAGGAAAGTGAAGAAAATATTGAGACGACAAAAGGCGAGACCACAACTAACCGATGACCTCAAGAAATCCGACTCCGTTTATTACAGGAAACCCGGTAACGAGTCCGTGGTCGGTTCTGGAACATATGGAAAAGTCTTCAAAGGTATTCATGTTTATACGAAGGACATGGTTGCGTTAAAGAAGATTCGTATGGAAGGGGAACGGGATGGATTTCCAGTCACGGCAGTTCGTGAGATCAAGTTACTCCAGTCCTTGAAGCACCGAAATATCGTCAATCTTCGAGAAGTCATGGTGGAGAAGAACGATTGCTTCATGGTTTTCGAGTATCTTTCACACGATCTCACTGGTCTCTTGAATCACCCTGATTTCAAACTGGACCCTGCGCATAAGAAGGATCTTGCAAAGCAAATGTTTGAGGGTCTGGATTATCTGCATCGTCGCGGCGTCCTCCATCGGGATATTAAGGCAGCGAATATCCTTGTCAGCAATCAAGGTCAATTGAAGATCGCGGATTTTGGCCTTGCACGTTTCTATGCCAAGCGCAAACAACTTGATTACACGAATCGCGTGATTACCATTTGGTATCGATCTCCAGAGCTTCTCCTCGGTGAAACACAGTATGGGCCTGCTGTTGACATCTGGAGTGCCGCTTGTGTGCTTGTTGAAATATTTACTCGCCACGCTATATTTCCCGGAGACGGCGGTGAGATTAGCCAGTTGGACAAGATATACGCTATTCTTGGAACTCCAAACAGAGTTGATTGGCCTGGGCTTGTGGACATGGCATGGTATCAACTTTTGAGACCATCGGCTAAGAGACCAAACGTCTTTGCTGAGAAGTATCGGGAGCGTGTTACACCTGCAGCATACGACCTACTGGAAGCTATGTTCCAGTACGATCCCGTCAAGAGACCTTCTGCATCCGATGTTTTGGAACACCCCTATTTCACCGCGGAGGAGCCAAAACCAAGACCAGCTATCGAGTAAGTTTCTGCTTTATCTCCATTTCTGTACTATACTAATTTATCGAAATCAAGGCTCTCCGAATTGAAAGGCGACTGGCACGAATTCGAGTCAAAAGCTCTTCGGAAGAAGAACGAACAAAGGGATAAAGAAGCACGGCGGTCTCAGAAAGAGGCAGCATTGAAGGCGGAGAAGGATAAGAAGCGTGCTCCTGAAGGAGAGGCAGCTGAACGGGAAGCCAAGCGTGTACAAATGGCACCGCCCAGTGTTCCTATCACCAAGCAAGCTGAGGCTGTGAAGTGAAGATGGCCATTCGATTTCATCTGTCTGTACGAACATATGAGGTGTGGTGAATAACCAAGGGGATGGATGACTCAAAGGGTAAAGCCAACGTTGGGAAGGGGTACTTGACTATAACTTGGTGCACGGCGTTCCTTTTGCGATGTATTACTTTTTTTTGGGTGGCTTTGCATTGATGTGGAAGGAGGGGGTTGTGGGTAAGAAAGATATGTAGCGAATTGCATTACTGGAATTAAACCAGGAGACACGGCGAGCAGAAAGAGATACATCAGATTCTGTTATCTGATGAGAATGGAGATTTAGTTTAATTGAGGCATATCAACCACTCCCTCACACTACGTATTAAAATGAATTATGTCAAGAGTCTAGCACAAGTAACTTAATTACCTAAACCATGTAGGCTAATAAAGAAACATTAAAGCCGATTATCTTATATCGTTTATATAATTATCTATATACGAGCCTTTCTAGCACAATGGTATTTTTTGAAGTTTGTCTAGAGTAATGACTAGGTTTCTTACTTTAGGAGTAAGTAATATTATTTACTGTAGTAATAGATAGAAAGAAGAGTGAACAATGTAAAATACACTAGATAACGGAAAGCTTTTGGACACGGGATATCTACGATCAGGACTCTACATTGCAAAGCTCACTAAGTCAAGAACCTTCAGATGGGAAAAAGAACTAGTAGCTTTACGGTAAAAACTCTATTGTGTTTGCGATTTCAGGGAGAAATAGACGCTGGGAGAAGAAAGGTCGCCCGAGAAGTGCAAGTTGTACCGAGTGAGACTCCACTTTGGGAAATTCAACGATTATATAGATCCGTAGGTTTTCATTGCTCCAAGTTTTTATTGACTATATTTAGATAAAACTGTATTCTTAGGTTTAAATATTGTCTAACATACATATATTTGATTATATTCCTCTAAATATATTAGAATAATTAAGTTAAAAGTACAAGTACAAGCACTATCAATTGTGTGCTCGCGTTCTATATTTTGACGTTTTTTATTATTGTTCGAGACTATTTAGGATAAAGCTTC
The DNA here is from genome assembly GCA_900536425.1 of Hymenoscyphus linearis. NCBI lineage: Eukaryota > Fungi > Ascomycota > Leotiomycetes > Helotiales > Helotiaceae > Hymenoscyphus > Hymenoscyphus linearis. Next base: position 72,284 of record UNPR01000167.1, on the reverse strand, counting down.
TCGGTGGCTGCTTTTAAGCTTCACAAGATATGGCGTCGCTGGCGCTTTAAGAGCGCATGTCCTTATCTCCTCATTCACATGTACGTTTCGACGTTTAGGTTTGCAATTTTATGTTTAAGTGATATTTTTCTAAAATAAGCCTACTTTCAAAGATTATCTGTGTTAAAAGGCAAAATAGAATCTATTAGGAGTAAATCTAAATAGGTTCTAAGACTTAAAGTAGATATCGCCGAGCCTAAAATCGAAACGTACATATGTGTGAATGAGGAGATAACGGTCTTCGCCATCAAAATTCTTGAGATTTGCAAAACCAATGTATCATAGATGTGCTGTACTGTAAGACACCAATCGATTAGATAGAATAGGCAGGTTGCTGCTTCAAGCCTTATCAAGGCTTCACAAAAGATACCATCACCAAAACATCATTAGAAAAAAACAGCATTGGAGTTCCGAAAGTCAATAGAAAATCAATTAGCTAATGATCTCTTACACATGATTTGAAAAAACAGAAGAAGAAAGATTGAAACTCGTGACACCATCCTGAATGATATACTCAGAAAACTTCAATAAATGCAATTTAGACTCCCAACAAGATTTTCGCACGAAATTCTGAACCCCCCTTATTTGGAAGTGATAGCTGACCGATATGCAACGTAGGATGAATATGGATGATTTTTGTTGTTTCTCTCTCTTTTGCGTAGTTCCATCAACTTGGCTTCTATTCTTCAGCTTGACCCCTGTGCGCATCGAGCCTACGCTCTTCGTCCTGGAGATACTGTGCGTACCATGGAGGAATCTGGTCATCATAAAACGTCCATCCTTCGGGCTCTCGACCAGCCATCTCACATGCAGGGATATGGTATTTTCGGGTGTCACTCCCCACCCGAAGAGGAACAGGTCGTCTATTGCTTGGATACTTCAAGAGCTCGGCATGGGTCAATTCATCAAGCTTCTGCTCTATCGAAGCCCAGAATGCGAACCTATCATGGGCTTTGGTCAAGGTCGTGTATGTGTTGCAAAGAACACAGCTCCTTGCAATTTCAATCAAGGTATGATGTACGTGTACTTGAATTCTACACTTCCAGGGGCAAAACCTTTCCAATCCGAAAAACGAGTATGGCAAAAGAGACTCACCAGACTCAATACTAGTTACATCAAGTGGGAGGGTCCATGTGTGAGAGTCACCGATCCTTCGGCCACCATATAAGGACTTGAAATCTTTGTTGATAGCGGCCATTTCCAATTTCCATCCTCGCCGTTCGTACTTTACAATTGGGTTCTGGCCATCTTCTTCATCTTCGTAGCAGTACTCTGTTTCGTAGCGTTTATTATATTTGTTGATCTGATAAGACTTTCGGTGGACAAAACTCAAGTAAGGGTGAAGAGAGTACGCGAAGTCCTAAGATATAATGTTCATAACAAGTGTCCGTTGAAAACTACCGATAATACTGTGCAAAGGGGTGTCGAGAGTGAAGATTATTCTGACGTTTGGCGTGTTGTGTGTTTTACTAATCGAGAGCTCCTTCACGTACGTATTAATCTGGCTTTGGTGAGCATAGGAGTTGGAGTAAAGCAGTAAGCAAATACCCGCGGAATATACTTTCAAACGTCTGTAGAGGGACGCAAGCCATCATTGGCCTCGGTTCTTGTTGGTTTCAGTTTATATCCTTCGCGCTCTACCAAATATTCTCCCAGTTGGTCCAGGTTTCTACGGGCATGTGACCCATCCAGATAGATATCCAGGCCCGATTCCTTCCAGAATGCTCTTTCGAAAAATTGCAACGCAAGGCCTCCCGAGATGAGCGCATCATACTTTGCCATCTGCGACCGAAAGCTGATAGGGTCCTTGAAAAAACGATTGAGCTGACGGTTGATATTCCATTGAGTCTTGAAGAGGGTTTCGAAAATGGTGGAGAGTTGTTTGGTCGTCTGGCGGAGGAAGAAGATATCCTGAGGGCCTAGGTGAGTACATATGTTATCAAAGATGGGATAGCATAGAAAGATGTCTTCCCAAACTAAGCGACGACTTGGTCCAGTCATGATTTTTCGGTCTTGACGAGTTGTAATTGTTGGTGTGTGGTTGTCTGACGAGATCATAATGCGTTTGCCTTCTCATTTGAGATGTCTCCACCTTTTCGCTAAACAGGAGCCTATGATGATCATTAACAAAAAGGAACACACACCTCGGAATTGAAACAGGCAAAAGAATCATGCGATCTTACACCTGTCGTATTTGGCGATATTTTCACCAATTATAGAGCTCTACTCGTAAGCACTTTATTTGACATATCTTCCGACACGAACCCAAAGAAGTAACAAGGTGCTTTCGTATTAATTGGTACTCAGTTAACCGGTCGTTTATTTCCATAAAGAACCAAGAAAATTCCACAAATCTGGAGAAGAGAAACTTACAGAGGGGACCAAGTTAGCCCGAGTAGTTCATCCAGTATACATCATAAAATATCAAACTTTTTATGGTCAAAGAGCTCACATGAAACGACGTAAAGTCTTGCTGAGGAAGATTAGTAGATGTAGGAGCGTACCACCAATCTCATCGAATCTATTATAAGCAATTCTCCTAGATCTCATATGCTACTCCTTCATTCACTATCTCAGGGGCCTAAGCGAACCGACCGCCATCGTGATGCTGAACTGTACAGCGCAAAATGTGAGAGATTTGGTATGCTGTTTTTAGAAAATATTATTAAGATTCTTCATTCATTTCAAACCCCCTTCAAACTATTTCCAATTCTACATTTGCTTCCAAACGCTCTCTTTCCAGGTTCCTTTACTAAAACCTAAAATCATGTGATCATTCAGAAAACGTGACCGACCTCCACCTCCCGCTAGTATCATTTGAACCCACCAAAACATCAACGCTTATCAACATTGCAGCCACAATAACCCTGTCCCACTACCCACTACCACAAACCCAAATCAAAATATCAAAGATGATCAACCTAGAAATCGCCTCCTTCACCCCCAACTCCGCCCACCACGCCGCCCAAAACGGAGCAACTCGCATCGAACTATGTACCTCCATGAGCTCAGGCGGTCTCACACCCCCTCTCTCCGATTTCGCCGCATTGAAAGAACTTCTAACTACCCCCAAAATCTCACCCTCGTCTCACAACACACCATCCACCGACCTCTCCTCAACACCAATCCACGTAATGATCAGACCACACGCAGACTCATTCACATACTCATCCACCGATATCCAACAAATGCTCCTTTCAATCTCAGAATACAAATCCCAAAAAGGATGTACAGGTTTCGTCCTCGGTGCTCTAACACCCGAAAATCTCATCGATATCCCAACCAGCACCTTACTTCTCAGCGCTGCGGCGCCGTTACCATGTACTTTTCATAGGGCATTTGATTCCATCTCGCCATCTCTCATGCTTTCTCAACTCGATATCTTGATCAACTTAGGATTTAAGTACTTACTCACCTCCGGAGGAGCAGCGAAAGCCGGGGGAGAAAAGGGAGAGGATTGGGGGATGTTGAAGGAGTTGGTGGATAGAGGGAGGGAAGGGGGACTGGAGGTTATTGTTGGTGGTGGGGTTAGGAGGGGTAATGTAGAGGCGCTTGTTAGAGGGACGGGAGCGAGGTGGGTGCATAGTAGTGCTGTTGTTGGGGAGGGGGAGATGGTAAGTGTAGAGGAGGTTCGAGGACTGAGGGGGGCTTTGGATGAGTTGGAGAAGGAAGTAAGTTGAGGGGAAAATATGATAAATGGGGAAAGATTGACCGAAGTTGTCACCGCCTCTTTCTAAAATCAATCTCGGGCCGGTAATCACAACGAATATTTGGATAGTAGAAAGCTTGCAGGAAGTTTGAAAGATTGATATTCGGACTAATTTCGAGCCTTAACCCAATGTACCAATCCAGCTAGAACATTGCTAGGCTTGAGATCAGCCAAATACAAGGTGATGGTATGTTCACACTACAAATATGGGGTAGAATACAAGCGCCCAAAGACCGACTAGACAATTCCCATGTCCTGGCCATAAATACAACCCATTCTCGTGTATATTAACACCGAAACTCCCTGATATCGACAAGCCAAGCAAGCATATAAACAAATTAAAATCAAATTGGTGCTTCAAGCCTCTTAAAACCTCTGGTAGCCACCTTTTGCTTGTCCCTGCTGTGGAACCCCTCCAGCAAGAGGGTAGTTATTGTTGTAAGACGGACTAGCATATCCACCAGAAGGTGCATTTTGGGCATTACCAATTAGCCCACGTGCATTTGAATTTGAAGAACCTGGTCTTTCAGTGGTTTGTGCGGGTCCGTTATAAAGACCAGTACGTGCGTTGCCAGCGTCGTGAATCATCCCTCCTTGGTTGCCTCCGTGCCATTCGTTTGCTCGCAGTGGAACGTCACCCAGAAGTGTCTGCTTTTGCGCATTTTTTGACGAACCTGGACTTGAAGGCTCTTCAGGGTTTGACGAGCCATGGCCTGCTCCCCAACCCCCAAGAGCATCTTCTCCTTGGTTGGCCAAATCGCGCTCGTTAAAGCCTCCTTGTCCCTTTTGTTGTAATTCCATTTGGTCCTTGTACTTTTCCTCACGCTCTTTTTCAATGGTTGCGTTATATGCTTCCCGTTCGAGACGACCCTTCTTACGTTGGCGCATGAAAATGAAGAGGAACGTTGCAAATGCGACCCCGACGAATCCAACTGCACCAGCGAAAACCCCAACCTTCGCACCCGAAGATAAGGCGGTCCATTTTTGCGAAATTGTGAGAGAAGGGTTCGCTGATGCGATAATTGCCTCCACTGCTGTTGAGTTTCCGCTGGATTAAAGGTTAGACATGTCTCATTGGAAGGAATTAACCGAGCACTTACGCAATGGCTTTGATACTTTTCCAATCACCGCTCCTATCGGTCCATTGATATTCCTTTCCGCTACCATAGTCCTTGACTTCCGCTTCCTTTACGAACATGGACCAAGGAGCTTTCGAGAAATCGGTTGCACCACCAGCCCATTCTACGGTTCCCGATGGGAATTTGGTGACATCTCCACCAGCCCAGATTCCAATTCTCAGATTCATAGGCGTCTGTGGGTAGTTCTTGCCTTCATTTGCCTCGATATACTTGAGAACGCGAACAGTGGCCCCATCAATCATCCAAGTCAAAGTCTCAGCCGTCCAAACGATCGTATAATTGTGAAAATTTGCGCGAACATCAGTATTTACGGGATAATAGACTGCGCGATCGTAAGAAGTCGTATTTCCCTTGCCGAAATAGTTGGTCTCCGCATGCGTGGCGTTTCCTCCCATGAATTCCCAATCAACCTCATCCAAATCCGACGACTGGAGAACAATTGAAGAGATAATTCCTTGTCCGTAGGCAGCCTTCATCACTACCGAGACCGAACCAAACATAATATGCCAATTTGACTGAATTGTAGGCGATTCGCCCTGCTTCGTGATCGTATATTGTGTGCCCTGCTCGGTATGATTAAGTTTTCCAGCGGTGATGTTGAAGGTGTCAGTAACCGCCGTGCTCGAATTGAAGACGAAGGTGTGGTTTGTTCCCAACGCTGGATTGTTGGGACAAGTCGTATTGAGAGGATTACAGTCAGTCCAGGTTTGCGCCAGCACGACTGGAAGAATCGCTGAGACGCCCAGGAGAAGGCTTGAAAAACGCATTTTGAAGCTGAATCAAAAGCAATCAAAATAAAGAAAAGAAGAAATTAAAGAGTGTACCTTGTCGTTTGTCGACGACAAGCTTCTGTGTCGAAAGCTATTTATTGTAAGGAGGGTAAAGAGCGCAATTAATAATAATTGACAAACTCAAGGAGTGTAGCGTGCGGATTTGCACTTGTCTGTCGGTCGGCGCCTCGAGACGGGGAAGAAATGAAGTTCGAATGGAAATGCAGGAGGACGAGTCCCATTTGTTAAGTGGGATCGTCGGGTACGGAGGTACTTCGTACACTCTTCTTCGCCTATGATTGGCCGAGACAAGGGGGAGGGGCTCTCGATTCAGCCAAGAAAAGGGGTAATAGGGTGAAGTGGAAAAGATGGTTTGCCCAGAACCTATCAAGTATACATCACATAAGCGCTCTCAGAACCTCGAACCAGTGGGTTGAAGTGTTCTTAACACCAACGATTCTGGAACCATCCTCGAAGATATTGTTTTAATATCTCCAACCCCCCTTTTTTCGTGAAGAAGCTAACTCGGAAGCGCCTGCGTCTGAGCCTTCACCCATTTTACCTGGTTTGACGGGAGCTCCCGCGGCTTGCCCGAGGGGGGTCCAAGTTCTTGTGCAACTATTATTAGTTTAGCATCACGTTATACGTTCATATCAAGCATATCTTCAAGTTGGAGCCTCAAGAAACGGTTTATGAGTTTATGAAATCAGACTGTGTTGACAAGTGTTTTCATTTCTTGCTTCCCTCCAATATACAGAGCATACTCGTCATCTACCGAAGTATTATCATGGAAACCCCATCATATCTTAACTTCTCCCCAGGTTACTAAGCTATTAAAGCTAAGCATCAAGCCCCTGACCAACATCTCCAAACTCCAAATCCCAAACCTAGATTTCAATGTCAAACTCAAAAATTCCCCTCATCTCCATCCCCACATTATCACAATCCTTATCTCCGAAGACCCGATAGAGCAACCTGGGACAGAAGCTAAACCTAAATAGAGTACCAAGTTCCCCCACTTTGAGACCATCTTCAACGTCCTGTGAACAATTCTATCACTCCGAAGTTTGAAGTATGGAGTAAGAGACTTAGTAAGGCTCACTAAAATACCGATTTTTCTTCTCGGCGTTGCATTTTTACATAGCCACCTTGACTTCGACACTTCCGAGGCCGTTTTGTGTATGACAGACTGTTAAATATCATCAGGATGATGGTATATTGTTCATCGACAAGATATCCGAATATCTCCGTACACTTGACATTTCACACACTACTGGAGCACCTGCCGAAGCTCACACCCACGAAATAGCATAGAAGCCGAGCTATTCCGACCTACCCTTTTCCATCGAGTATGAGAAAACTTGTGACTCGCTGATATTCTTCTCAAACCAATGCAATCACAAAGAGAACCCCGCATTCTCCAAGCGAAGAAGAGGGAGAGTGAGACAGCGGGGGTTGAGTAACGATCCAAGAACAAAAACAAGACAATGTTGTAACGCGAGGGACAACAGAGCGGGGTCAACAATATATCAAGATCCCCATGATCATAATTCTCAAAGCTGTCGTTACAAAATCACTCAAAGTCAATCACAACACAACACAGCACAAAAAACAAGTCAAACCATGTGGCATGTGATGAGAATAGAATAGAATAATGTATCTCCACACACCAAACCACCAGTATCCAAACCCCCATTCCCATTTCCCAGCTCCAAGATCAGCCCAAAATATATACAAAAAGAATCGAAGAAAAAAAGCCAACGCATTCTAAGATAGCGTTCACAAGTATGTCTCTTACACACAAGTAACATTTCCACTCCAAAGAAACAAAAGTTTGTGTTCAAGAAAGATAAACGAGTGTGATGAAGTGAAATCCCATCCACCAATCAGTCAGTCCATCATGAATGTTCATTTCCATTCCATCAATCATAAAGTCATCATCACCAAACATCGCGACTTCGTCAAGCGGCGCAGATGTCCTCGTCCCCTCATTCAAGTCAAGCCAAGTCTCAAAAAGAAAAGACTAACTTACTCCTCAACAAACCTCCTCCCAACCCGCCCCTTCCTCGCATCAAAATCCTTCCCCCCCTTCCCAACGAAACAAACCAACTCCTTCTCATGCGTAGCCATAGTCTGCACATCATCCCACTGATTATAAGCATTCCCACACCTGGCCTTAAAATCCCTACACCCACTCATAGGTTTGAGACCCTTCATAGGCATAATCATCTTAACCCCCTCGTTATCACCAGGATTCACAATCGCAGAGACATCAAAGTATGTAGCTCCCGCGTAACCATCGAATCGTACCTCGCCCAACATCCCAGGGACGTTTTTATGTCCTTTAGAGACGGAGTACCAGTTTCCTATCCAGGCCGTTGGGAAGGAGACGGTTGCTGAACCGGAGCCGTTGAGGGAGAGGGGTGCGATGGGGAGTTCACCGATTTGGGCTGTGAAGTGGATGGTTTTTGGGATGGAGTCTTGGTTTATGAAGTGGACTTTGTTTTGGGACTTTGCGTGGTCGGGGGAGGCTTCTGTTGCGCCTGTAAGGGTAGCGAGCGCGGAGGCTGCGAGGAGGAGAGTATTGAAGAATTGCATGTTGAAAAGTTTGTTTTGCTTCGCTTATTTTTGATCAAGGTGATCAGGGTTGTGACTTGCTTGCAAGTTATTGTATATATGTTCCTTGGAAAGAGAAATATGTATAGATAGTCGTCAAGACTGTAAAGTATTGGAGTAGTGATCTGACGAGGAGCTTTCTTGAAAGATGTCGTAGAGACAACGATGTCGCGGACAGAAAGGCTAGCTCTTTGTGTATAAAGCTGTTGCTTAAGGATAGATGTCGCGATCTCAGATCGATTTGATATTCGAAAAGGAAGGAGTAGAAAACTCTCGTCGTTTCACGGGAAACTGGGTATAGACCAAAGGATTGTGGTTGGAGAGAGGAAAGAAACTTGTGGGAGGGGGACACCCACCTTCATATAGGAAAAGAAAATGCTTTACAGATGGGCCCTGGCCCTACTGTTGCTTATGGCGACATACTCGAGTAGGGTTGGAAGAAGGAATTCAACGTATCGGCTTTCACTCGGACAGGTGTGGGTGGTGGTGGTGGGGTGGGAAGAACTGGGATCTACGGCATCCAGACTTGAGAGCATATTGTTTTGGTCCAACTTCCTCCCAAAGTAGTGTCCTGTACCTTGTCATGCTGGTTCTCAACAACAAAACGGGGGGGAAGACCGAACGTTCCCACCATAGAGAACCATCCACTTACACATGGATCAGATCAGGGACGAGTTTTTCTCAAAGTCTAGGCTGACTCCCTCCTAATGTGGGTTCACTCATTGGTTGAAGAGTTGGTCGCAAGAAAGGTCGGCTAGGTGTTGTCAGGGAAGAGAAAAATAGAACTTGGTCCACGTAGAGCGGTGTCGATGGACGGGGGCAAATGGCTTTGCGATCACTTGCTGATTCGTCACTAGGAAGCGAACCAACGCTCGTACCTGACTCCGGAGTGTTCAATCGCTGGCAGGTAGCGTAAGACGGTTCTCGCCATGTGTCCGCCGCGCATAGGGACGCGGGAAGAATCGACCTCTTGCCGAACTTAAGGTTGAATTTGGACGTGGAAGGTGTTGAAATGGAAGCACTGCATCGAGGAATGGCGGCCCAGTTGAGGGGGGTGTGGAGAAATCCACAGGGCCAAGATCCAATCGCGGATCATGGACGGGAGATTCTCAAGGTACCCGTTCGTTGGGGACTCTCCGCTTCATGGCCAACTCATGCTTACGGGAGTATCAAAGACTTGATCCAACATCACTTTCCTACTTGGGAAGCGTGATGTCAATAGGGAGTTTACCCTCTTGAATTCAGAACTCGATAGCAAAAGTCAGTAAACACACATGTCTCTGTGAACGGCGAACAGAATGAGAGCACAACAGAACGATATCATGTTGAGAGTCGTGCGTGGCATGGCAAATCTGGGTGACGCAGGAACGAATCCCGAAATGCTACAAGCTGATGCGGCATGTGAGCTCGCCTTACGAAAACGGGGCGGAAAAACAGCTGCAAAGGCAAGAAATCCTCGAGTGGGCTGTCCCTCCACCAGTCAACTTGCTTCAAACCCCCCGAGACTTCAGAGGTTCCTGAGGATCTGGTGCCTGAGTGGATTTACCCGGTTCGTGGTGGCCAGGATGAGATCGCCTGGTGGATAAAAAACTCCCCCCGAACCACTCGGATGTATATTTGGGGAGAAATCTCTGCAAAAACTGTGCTGGTTGGATTCTTGGATTTATGCATGGGATAACTGTTCAGTCCAGGCATCCACGTAAAGAAAGGACAAGAGAAGGGCGTGACGTGACAGCGCAACATGAAATTAACCACAGCCAAAAACTGGAGGCGAATCATGACCTTGGTCACACTTTTCCCCTTGCATCAATCCACACATCTCGTCATCTCATCACATAATCATATCAGGGTCTGCTATTTGAATGTTCGAAGCGAACCTATCCAAGGTATTATAGCTGACGATTCAAATAAGCTTCTTATGATGTGATGAGGGAAGTCCGAGGAACGGAGGGAACTCTGTGAAAGGAAATGGTCGCGTTCTCGGGTTGAGGAAACGGAAGAAAAACATGGACTTCCAAATTCAGACTTGGAAAAGGCATCAGAGTTTTCCATGGAACTTCAATGGCTCCTAAGCTTAACCTTCCAAGTCCACAAAATCCCTAATAAAAAGACTCTCTCGACTCTTCAGCCCGCGCCCTGAAAATGGAGCTTCATCTCATGGAAGACTTGGAAAGGGGATTGGATACGCTGTGTGACCTATCACAACAGAGTCTCCCAACTCATCCATCGAATCACAAAAATGCCGCAATTGATGACAGCAGTTTTTCACCTTTCCACTCGAGTTGAAAGTTTCTTTTTTTTTGTTGTGGGTGAGGTATAAACCTTGTTTCCTTCCCAAGATCCTGTCCCGTCAGGAACCGCACGGCTCATCCAGCCGAACTTGGGTCAGGACCAGCACACTAAAAATCAGGTACAGAAAGCTTGCTGACCACACATTTGTAAGCTGGACTCCGACTTTCTTGTGCTCCTCGAGTCTTCAATTCTGGGAAACTCTCTCATATCAATGGTATATAAATACCTTGGATTTCTTCGAGAAACAGAGAATTCAATTGGAAAGCTCACGATTTCCCCCAAACCAGAAAAGAAATCCATCAGAATCCGACCAAAAACCAGATCGTGGACTCGACGACTTTCCATGCTTTTTCGGGTCCGGCTCACGATCCGAGAAGGGCTGGAATTTCGTGCCCCACTCCACTCCTGCCGTTCCTTGGTTCGACTTCCAACATTGTTCACCGTCATTATCGATAAGAAGATCCTGGAAAAAGGTTCCCATCATTCCTCAACACAACCAGTCCAGTTCTCATCCCCATGTGATCCTTCCAATGCTGTGTTGGGGAATTCCCCTAGATTATGATAAGGTCGTGGAATCTTCTCCTCATAGTATCTTATCTCATCTTTGTTCTTGGATCATGAGAGAATCAGAAATGAGAATTCCTGATCATCAGCTGTAAACAAATTCATACCAGGAAATCAAATTCCCCTCTCCTGTCCTTCCCCATATAATCTTAATTCTTAATTCTTAATTCTCGATGTCTTGTCTTGGTGATGAGGTGACCGGAGTCCTCGGATTTGCCATGCTGTCTGTCTGTCGGCTCTTGACTCGACTCGACTTCCGTTTTACTTGCATCTTGCATACCCGACCGATTTTAGGATTTACTGAATAATGATAGCGAAGGATCTTGTAGATACTTATCTATACTTTTTCTTCTTCAGATACGGTGTATCTCTTCTCTGAGCTCCACAAAACTCCATCAAAACCTTCCGTTCATCCAAAAAACTCCGGATGAAAAGGCACGAGTCGCCTTCAGATGAACACCACGCACAGCATATCATCCAAGTACAATGGCCATAGAAAGCATGTGTATGGGACCGGTCATCTGTCAACCATGCCAATTGCGTGCTACAACATCAATATCACCTCCTGATGAACAGTACCAGGAAACCAACGGTCATTTTATTGTTAACTTGTTCTCTGTCAAAGTGCGGTAGCAATAATGACAATTGTGTGGAATTTGGAAACGGTCATCTGTTGACTATGCCAGTTGTGTGATACAACATCAGCATCAAAATCGCCTCCTTGTGAAGAGTAAGATCTTACCGCTACTCAGTAACCAACGGACACCTTCTTGTCGTTAACTCACCCCCCAACCAAATAATAAATCAACCGCAGTTGTAAACGGTAAACCAGAAAATCAAGCTATATCAAAGATCATGTCATGAGTCACGACGTGAGAACGTTGCCGTTGCTGTTGCTGTTGCTGTGAATAATCTCTCTATCGTTGGGTAGGAAGTTGAGAGGTGCAGATGGTGATTTGGAACTAAGCTTGGTAGAGAGTTTTTTAGTCTGGCGCCTGGGTGAATGGGGACCGAAGTGCAGAGCTATTACCAAATACTCGAGTACTCGAGGATGGGCGGCATGGCACTACTGTAGCGATACCTAGTACTAGTACTGAGTTTTTAGTGTAGATGCGTACAGCCAGACAGCGTATTCCATCTCTTCTCAATGAATCCCACAACCATTTCATTTCAGAAATCAAAATACCCATTCAACCATCTCCTTTATATAAGACGGAATCACGAGTAAACCCCGTACTCACTCATCACCACAAAAACTTCAACCCTTGGTCTTAAGCTTTAGTACTTTACTCAATTATTCCAACTCAACTCAGCTTCCATCGCCTGACGGAAATGTACTTTAGTTTGTGTAGAGTCAGATTTCTGTAGAGTCAGACTCTCATTTCCACACTACTACCATACTACTTACGCATTGCTGTAAGTTCTCGGTAAGTAGCGTGCGTACCTTAGTAGCCTACTCACACTTTACCTTACTCAGGCCGTCACCGTCACCGTCAGCGAGAAGTAAGTACTGTAAGAACATTGGCCACAGAAGCGGATACGTATTCGTAGTGAGATGTACGGTGAAATTGCGATCTACTCATGTATTTTTGGGTTGCAGGTTTTGCTCGTAAAATTCCGAGGTGGTTCACCACGTCTTCAAGATTCACTTCAAATTCATTCACTCCAACCACCCAATCACCAGTTCACTCCTGTCCCGCTCTGACTTGCACACAACCCCAAAAAAGAAATGCCAAAAAATAAAATGGCAAAAACTTAATCACCTTTGTACACGAAACTGTACCCCTGAAGATAATTAAGGAAACTCAGACACCATTTCTGGCTGGTTTATTACTTTGCTCCGATAGGCCGCGGGCTTGACAATTTCCTGCCTTGTCATCGGCGCGTTATGCCCTTAAGCCATTCAACAGAACATGATGCTCTGTTGAATGGTGATCGTTGGGTGTGTTATTTGGGGTTGTATAGGAAAAACCTCGGATCGGGATGTTAGTCACGTGAGATGGTTAGGTAGTGTAGGTGGTTTAGAGGGGTGAATCTGCAGTGGATATAGGTAGAGGAAGGGCCATGGCTTGTTGTGTGTTTTCATAAAGCAAATAGAGTGTGTTAATTATATGATGGTATTCATACACCAATCTTGATTTCTCCACATGATTTTCGTGTACCGCTTGGAAGATCTAGGAGGGGTTTCTTTTGTTGCCTAGGAGGATTGTAGGATTATTGTGTTGATTTGTGTGGAGTAGGGGTTTCTCGTTTGAACGGTTTGATGCAGTACGATTCGTCGGGGAGATGAGAAAAGAAAGATTTGTTTGGTGAGTTGAAATGAGATCTATGTTTGTCTGAGACTCGAGGTACGGTTACCACCAATTCAAATCCGACAAACTCGAGTCTTGAAGCTAGCGTTGTGGATGTCCGAAACAGTGATTCGGACAAACAGATAATACGATGAATCAATATCCAGATAAACAGAGGTAATTCTCCGTTGGCAGGTAATTTTCCGTTGGCGGTTATCGAAATATCGAAATCTTCTCGAATCTCTATCGTCGTATGGAAGAATTGTCAGTTGGTAAATACTAACTCCTTTGTTGGCTCCGTCCAATATCTACAATCGGCAGGTCACGATCGCAGGTCGCCGGATAAAAAGTTGGTTTCTCTCGTATGAAAAGGCCCGAGTACGACCACCCGGTCGTTGGAGTTGGAGCCTTGCAAAGTGGATCTCCCTTCCTCTCGAGCCTCGTCAATTGACAGATGTCAAACGAAGCACGGAAAAGGAAGCGTTTCTCTCAGCTCAACTCAAATTAAAGCTCGAAATCTGAGTTGCAAATTTCCACCACCGTTCATGCGAAATTATGTTTCACAGTCTTGAAGGACAATGGGTACCTGAATGTTTAACTGGAGTGGTGCTGCAGAAAATATGCCGTGGATTTGCTTTTGCTGCAGTCGATTTGCCGGATTGAGAATGCTCCTCGTATCGTGACAGCCATAGAGATAGGAAGAAAAAGTGGGTGTTCATGTGTTCCCCAGCAGACCACTCATCATCATCATATTTTGAAGCCACAGGGAAAACAAGAGGCTGGCTCTGGTTCGGTGACGCTTACTGTGCCCGATTGCATGATCATGCCAGGGGGTGAGGTGAGTTCCCTCGGTTCCTTTATTCTTTTCTTTCTTGATGAGTACCGAGTAAAGCGATGTTACCATCAACCCAGACCGGGTATTATTCAGCGAAAAACTAACACGACGAGGCGACGGTTATTCGGGCTCAATAATGTAACCGATGCTGGCGGTTGGAATGTTCTGTTTGATGGCTGCGTTTGTCACCGCTAGACTATCAGCATTCTCCCAATATCCGAAAATGAATCTATGGATTTTTCGACGGCTTCGGTGCAGCGGTCTGCACATTCAACGGCTTCAATCGCCAGGTACACAAGACAAGCAGCCTAGAGGCTAGAGGGTGACGCAAAATGGTTCAGCCATACGTCGGTAGGTGACGCGGAGGATCGAGTCCAATCTTTTCCTATCAGCACTCATTAGCATTTGGAAAATACGTGGTTCAAACTCTCCGCAAACAGGAAGAACCCCATGATCCCTTCCCAGCCCTACAAATTACCAGAATTGCGGTTACGGGTGGACCATTAGGTTTTTCTTTATCATGAGAGAAACATTACGAGTCGACGTGGGCGAACGGCAAACAGGAAATGCCCAAAATAGCAACAATGACGGTTGATTGGCAGGGAAGGCCACTACCCCTCCACGGTGGCTCAGTGGGGTTGCATCACCATTGGAGGAGCACGAGAGATGCTGCCAGGAGAGGACAAGGCTGATAAAGAAAAAATGTGACGGCAATGGGAGAAGTTCGTCAGCTCAGCCACTTAGCTGCATTCGTTGTGCTCGAGGAGGGGGGAAGAACCATGGAGGCTCGTATTACACGGAATGCTGGAGCAGATCAGAAGAGTGGTGGTGTGTGAATGTCATCAGGTTTTGGGGATGCCAGTGTATCTTTGTTGCCCAAAAGTGGAGAGATCTATGCAGGAGATAGAGATAGAGATAGAGATAGAGATGGAGGTACGAGGTACCATGTGAAGTCATAGTTCTGACCTTCTCGATGCCTCAGTATTCTCTATTTCCCCTCTTCCAGGCTAGCCAGACTGTCTCTTCAGGCTTCAATTTCCCTTCTCTCCTATCATATTTTTTGGAATGAAGATCCGATTATTGATGGATTCGTGGAGGCGTAAACAATTTCGCCTCTGTACCTACCTATACCTCTTTGCCGACAACTGAATAAGCTTACCCTTACCCTCACCCATACTCGTACCAACACAGATTCGCGGCAACAACAGCACCAGCACCCCTCATTCAACCCCTGTCCCTTGCTCTTTCCCTCACTTTTCCATGCGCGTCTTCTTGCCTTTGACTGCGGCTGTACTCAAGTAGGTACACAGCTTCACCAAGCTTCTCGTCACTTCTTTGGCTTCGCTTGCTGGTGCTAGTCTCTTTAGCCTCACTAGCTTCGCTTTCACTGGCTCTCCTCGAGGACCCCGAGGACCCCTGCAGGCCGTTCCTTCCTTTATTGGGACACGGATTGTGACCAGGGTCCTGCCGTTCGTCTGTCATATATCTTCTCTTCCTCGCTCAACACCTCGATCTCTTTCACTTCACCATCATCACATTCGTTCCACGACTGCATCACGATACCCCAGTTCCAGTATTCTGTTTTTTCTGCATCTGCCGCCCAAACCACTTTCGTTTAGAAACCCCTCACTATCGTTCAATCGCCATAATGAAGACTGTTCAGACTCTCCTCCCCGTCTTCGGACTCCTCGCTGCTGCTAAGGCAAGCTTCGTGGCTCGCGCTGGTGGTTACTCCAATGATACCATCATCTACGAGACTGTCACCACGAATGTATATACCACGTATTGCCCAATTCCCACGACCTTTGTTGGAGGAACCAAGACATAGTAAGTTGTCACTTCCTCTGAGATCACGTTGGATCCCAGCTTTCGAGCTTCCATTCGCCTTCAAGATCACGCGTCATACGAACTTCAACTGACACCCAATAGCACCGCAACCGCCTCGCAAACCTTGACCATCACTGACTGCCCATGTACTTTGACCAAGACCAAGACTCCAATTCCAACTCCAACCCCAACACCAACTTCCATCACTCTTCCACCACCAGTTGTCAATGGCACTGTCATTCCACCTGTCTGGGTCACCACGGTCTTGACTGCATACACAACGTACTGCCCAGCTCCTACATCAGTCGTCCAAGGCAACCATACCTACACGGTCACCTCAGCAACTACTTTGACCATTAAGGACTGCCCTTGCACCGTGTCATACCCACCAACCACCGCATCAACCACCACCATCTCCTACTACACCACTGTATGTATCTCTCCTAACCTTTGACTGTACCTTCAGCTAACCCCATTTTCAGTACTGCCCAACACCAACCACTCTCACATACGGTCCAACTTACCCAGTTACCGTCCCTGTCCCAACACCAGGCACTTACACCATCCCGGTCATCAGCGTCACTACGGTTCCGGCTTCACCACCAACTCCAACTACTCCTGGCGTTCCTGCTGCCACAACCCCCGTTGTTGGTGGTTCGGTTCCAGGTACCGGAAAGCCAGTTGGCCCATCTGCTAGCCCAACTGGTCCTCTTCAAGCCAACAACGGTGAGAAGACCGCTGCCGGATTCGGTGCCGTCGTCTTTGCCGCTTTCGCTGCCTTGGTTTTATAAATCCATCATCTCGTTTGATTTTCTTCGCGTAATGAATTTAATGGTCGGGCCAATGGGTACACGATAGAGGGGAGAACGGAGTAAACGGGACATTCATTTGGCATTTTGATATTCGGCATTCGGCAAAAAAAGAGATGAACGAAACAAAGCGCTGCTCATATGGCTCGACACATACACTTCACCTTAGTATATAATTTTTTCGTATTTTTGGTTTTGTAAGCTAATTAGCTACCGAATGAAGAAAGGAACTGATGAAAGCGGTGGGGATTAATTGCTCAGATCACAACCACCATAATAATAATGAATTTGGCACCAGACTTTTAATTTTTTCTCCCTCGCGTTGCTGTGATTGACTTTTGTGTCTTTCGTTTTTGACAAGTTTAATTCTGGGCCTGAGGGTTCGTGATGTGTCGAATCGCTTGTTATTGGCAACCGAGATTAAGGGTTCACTGGACTTCATCCAATCAATCAGAAGGAACAACGCCACAAATTCTACCGAGGCATCAACAAACTGGCAGATGGATTTTGGGATAGCTGCCGGCATGAAGAATTGATGGTTGACTTTTGATTGATGCGCTACACTCTAAGGGTTCATGCATGCATGCATGCAGACTTGCAGGTAGTTTATGAGAATCAGGTTGATATGCGTGATGAGTTACCCGTAGTTTCTCGTGTTTATTTTTTATTTTCGGTACAGTACAGTGAAAATAGATCAGATCAGAGTGGTATTCTTCTTTTGGGCCAAGGCGAGTAGAGTAAATTTGTGTACCAACGTACTGGTACTGGTTCGCAGAGCTTGGTGGTTGGTAGTTTGTAGTTGGTAGTGGAGTAATACCCCATAAAAGGTCCACATTTTCTCTTATCTTTTATCGATAGACTGATAGCGATTGATAGATAGATAGATAGATCTCCATGTTGGGTTACTTGGGTTACTTGGGTTGTGGATTTATGGATGGATGGATGTCGTGTTGCTTTGCTTGTGGGAGGTGGAGGGGTGGAGGGACAGGGGGGAATACGAGGTTGGGCTTGTTGGGCTGGGGTGTGATGCTGGATGGGTGGTGTAGGATAGGGTGTTGGATAAGGTGTGTGATTGTGTTGGTGGGTGGTTTGCTGGCAGAGAGAGGACAGGGGGTTATGTTATGTTTTTTTTAGTAAGGTTTTTTTTGGAGGGGTTTTTGGAGGGGTGATGTGATGTGGATGGGAGAAAAGAAAAGATATGGGTTGAGTGGGTTGAGGGGACTGGTACTAGGGTATTTCATGGGAGTGTGGAATCAGGTGAGGAGAAAAAAGTAGGGAATTTAATTCAGGGGGAAAGAAATTTTCTAATTGGTTGGTTGCTTGGTGTTTTGGGACTTGTTGATTGTGTATGATGTAGAGAGTAGGGAAGAATTTTGTGATTAGAGGGTGAGTGATTAGTTTGCACTAGTGTTTTAAATGGAGTCTTGTTTTTCAACTTCCATTTATAATTTTATATAAATGTAAAGTGAAGTTGGTTGGGTCTAAATAATAGTAGGAGGGAGAAATCTTGTGATTGGTGGGTGAGTGGTGGGACTAATGTAGATGACTAATGTAGATGGGGCTTTGAGTGAAGTCTTTTTTTTTCTAGCGTAGAAGAGTGAAGTTGGTTGGTTGGAATGAGTGAATTGTACCTAAGGCAGGGTGTTTTAAGTGAAGTCTTGTTTTTAAATTTTTATTTATAGGAGTGAAGAGTGGGTATTTTGTGGATCTTGGTGATTTATAGAATAATTTGTTGACAAGGTGAATTTAGGGGAGTGGGGATAGACAGTGAATTTTTAAAGGGGAATGTGGAAGAAGAGTTAAAATAAGATGATATTCACTAGGAATGGGACTGGGACTGGGATAGTTAGGATTATGATTCATTTTACCTTTTATTGGGGTGAATTATGGTATAGGAAGAGAAAATAAGTAGCATTCACTGAGATACTATGAAATCCACTATGTATCATAACATTCACTATCAAACTATGACACTCACTAATATACTATGGAATTCACCTGGATACTCTGCATTATGATTCACATCACCCTTGGTTATAGTGAATTATAATATAGTAAAGTGAAAATAAGGAAAACAAGAGATATTATTCACCAAGATACTATGAAATTTAGTGAGATGCTCTAGTATTGTGATTCACTTTACCTTAAATTGGGGTGAATTATCATATAGGAAGCCAAAAACAAGTAACATTCACTAGGATACTATAATATTCACTAAGGTACTATTAAATTCACTAACATACTATAGAATTCACTTAGATACTCTACATCATGATTTACATCACCTAAGCTTAGTTAGGGTGAATCATAAGATAGTGAAATGAAAATAAGGAAAATAATAGATGATATTCACTAAGATACCATGATATTTAGTAAGATACTCTAGTATTATGATTCACTTTACCTTTAATTGGGGTGAATTATCATATAGAAGAGTGTAAACAAGGAGAACATAAAACAGTATTCACTAGGATACCCTACCATTGTAACCCACTCCTCCTTTAATTAGGGTGAATTGATATAGGAAAGAGAAAATAAGAGAAATATAGGATGACATTCACTAAGATACTATAACATCACAAAACACATCACCTTGAATAGGTGGGGTGAATTATAATCTAGTAAAGTGGAAATTATAAACGTAAGATAAGATTCACTAGGGTACTATTATGGTATTCACTAATATATTATAGATATTACTATGATATAAGAGACTACCTACACATATCATATTCACTGAGCAATGTAGTATTCACTAATATACTTTAACATTCTAATTCTCATTACCTTTGATTGTGGTGAATTATAATATATAAAAGAGAAAGCAAAGGAAAAATGAACAATATTCACTATATTACTATGGATTCACTAGCGTACTATTGTATTCACCAAGCTTCTATAATATTCACTAGTGTGTTATAGTATCATGATTCACACTACATTCAACTAGGAAACAAAAGATAACATTCACTAGGACTCTTCAGTATTATAATTCACTTCACTTTTAAGAGAGGTGAATTATAGGATAGTAAAGAGAAATAAGAGAATGATAAAATGGTATTCACTAGGGCTCTTACACAATTCACGTTATCATATGGTAAAGTGAAAATCTGGAAAACATGAGATGAAATTCACTAATCACTAGGATTGAATAGTATTCACTGCGATACTAGATCATTCATCAGGACAATGAAACATTCACTGGGATTCTATGAAATTCACTGGGACAATATAATATTTACTAAGGAAATTATATATAATATTCACTAGGATAATTTAGATTTATAATTTACATGTATATTCAACACCATAGTATTAAAATTCACTTCACCTTTGATCAGGGTGAACTGTAATATTTGAAAGAGAATATAGGAGGAATTCAAAACGACCATCCACTGGGATACTCTGGCATTATTATCTACTTCACGTTACAGCGATTGGGATTCAATCAGCTGCCAAAAAAATGGTAATATCTTTAATTAACTAATTAATCTATCAGTATTGCGCTTTGCTTGAGTTTTGTAGGCATTCTGAACCGTGTCAAAGATTTGCGATATAAAACAGAATTGAAGCTAGGGGCTTTTGATGGCTATGGTACCCCAATTTCATTTGTGAGTGGATTCCTTAAGGATTGAGAACACTCTTAAGTTTTCTAATTTCTGTCATGTTGAGAAATGTCTTGAAGTATAAAGAGGTGCGATGTGTAATAAAATAAAAATTCCAATCTCGTATTAGCTAATTTGCTCAACAGTAGAATATGAACCTTTCCCCTCTATTCTCTCACAACACCCGCAGCCGAATCACTTCGTGATTTCCGGAAGAAGGCTTGAGCCTCTTCGCATAAATTCCACTCGGGAATTCTTGCATGAGCTCATTTGCACGGGGGCGAAACTAAGGTCACCAATGGAACGTCAGTATCTTTGCAATAACCCATGTTGTTCCAGATGACAGTCACGGCGGCGGCTTCCCCCCAACGCCCTGGACAGAATGGGTAATAGTAATCACGGTCATGTGTATACACATGTCGACTGGTTGATGTCAGATACAATAAAAAGCTATTCCGCGGTTATATCGCGGGAGGGGGGATCTACTTATACTGGGCCATTGTGCTAAAGCCCATTAAGCAATATTGACAATGGTGGTCGACAAGGAGTCTCTCCACTCGCTTGAACGTCCCCCTGTTCTTGAGGAAGAGTCGTCCCCCTTTTAGAAGGTGAATTTACTCCAACTTCCGCTGCTGAGCTCTCAGCTCATCGCTCCCTTTTTCCGAGTTATTATTTTGGTATCTTATTATGTGCGCTGTGTCTCTAAACATCATCTTAGGTTCATGTTTCTTGCTTCTTCCTAGCCTACGTTTTGTTTGAACTTCCATCCCACAGGCAGAACTGAGTCAGTGTCAGCTAAGTAAATACTAGCGTCTTACAGACCATATTTCCAGATAAAAGGGTTTCCCGCGACGAAGAACACCACGACACCAAAGGTTAGGGCAGGCTGCCTCTTCGCGAGGAGTTTGTATTATAAACATGTACATTATCACCCTAGTACCGGGAACAACTATCTAAGACCATGACCGGGAGTCATCTCGGTATCATCTTTAGCATCAGCTAATCTATACAAGCCTCTTTCAACCCAAGGAGCAACCTCGGTGTTAGAGAAGCAGTCTTCTAGGAATGCTTGGAAGACCTATAAGTGGGGATTAGATACTTTGAGTAGCGAAAACTATGGCAAGAGATACCTTGAAGCTGGTGAAGCAGTTGATATCTAGAATTCGAGGAGGTCTACCGACGGCGTCGTAGAAGGATATATGGTATTTCGCAAGAAGATTTAACCTCAATTCTGGCACAGGTTTGACCTTATGGGCAAGGGTTATACTGGAAGAGCGTCAGTTAATTCACCAGAACCATTCTGAGAAGATAGCCAGAAAGGTAGTTGGAGGAACCAGTGTTGCGTGAACAATGGAGAGGTTCTGTTGTGCGACGAGATGAGTTTCTCGGGCTTTGAATTTCGATTTTCAAGCCGCTTGTTGAGTCCTACCATGATGAGGGCTGGGGTTTTTAATTCCATCTTTGTAACGCGCTTCTAGGATATCGATTACGTGCTCAGGAATGGGGATAGAGTAGGAAGAGGATGTGTCTGGGCTTGGTCGTATGTATCATTCAATTGCCTCTCGATTCTCTGGTTGTTGGTTTGACTGCTCGTCAAATATGGGGTGCGATACAGTAGAGGTTAATACCTTAGTATTAGACTATCTACTTGTAATGTGCACACCGAGTCAAAGGTGTGGAAGTGGTGCCCTGATAGTATAGGCAGGACTAGCCTGGTCAGGTGGTCCGTGCCACCGAGTATATTCACTCGGTTACTAATACGACACTGGTAATTTGGGATCTTTTGTCATTAACGTAACTGCTCAACCTCAAGTCCAAACATCCAATCTTATCGCCAATAACCAAAAAAAAATAGAAAAAAAGAATTTACCAAAGATTAAAAATGCAAAAAAACAAGCACAGCTTATAGTATGCTCGGACGAACTCTGCTTCCGTAGAAGTTGGTTTATCTCGCATTACCAGATGACACATTCTCCATTGAGCCACTTGGCTGATGATTTACACGATCTGATTGCTGAGAAGAAACAGCTTATTTGTCATTCTATAGTGTAGAGATACCTAGTTGAGCTGTGTTGGGTAATCTTCGGTGGAATTCTGGGCTGGGTTCTTGAGAGTGAATGGGAGATGGGTGTTGATAGTCTATATTTGGGGCCCATGGAAAAACGAGGGAGTCATGGACCTTCCGAGTGGTAACAGGGTAAAGCTGCTGTATAAGGGCCAGCAACTCAAGGACGATTACAGGCCAATTCGGGACCTAACGGCAGCACGCTGAAAGCATTGGAGCTTCTCACTGAATGCTATTTGTTGGTCCAGGG
Source organism: Hymenoscyphus linearis (assembly GCA_900536425.1). Lineage (NCBI taxonomy): Eukaryota > Fungi > Ascomycota > Leotiomycetes > Helotiales > Helotiaceae > Hymenoscyphus > Hymenoscyphus linearis. The sequence continues at coordinate 49,473 of UNPR01000167.1, read as the reverse complement.
AAACACAGTCTCAGGAACCCACAAAATATCGCGTAAGAAGTAGCCAAGATATATAAGAACAAGGTAATATCTGCCCGAAAACATGAGTCATAAGATTTCATATCCACCCCAATATCAGAATACTAACAAGTCTTCCAAAGAGCCACATGTTCTTGTCTGGGGACAGGATATCTCCAGGCCTGTGAGAGGCTGATTCAATGCAGTCTGTCTCTTTTTTGTGGCCAGTTGCTTTCTTCTGAATAAAATATTCCCACCTATTTCGTGATGATAATTGCTTTTCAAGTCATCTATAGCGCCATTGATGTGCTGCTTAATAGCGTTGATTGCAGCATTCTGGGAGATCTCAATCCTCCCAAAGTTTGAAACCATGGCCTCGTATTCTGATGAGACGCCAATTGGGAGGACGGTGCAATATTCGGTGTGTTTCGATTACTGAAAGTGGTCGAATGGTAATTCAACTTTGAAGGCACTTCTTTTGGGGGCTGTTGCGCAAATATTCAAGTTCCCACTCATCTCTCTGTGATAGGTTGTAATTGTTGCTGAAGAATCGATACAAGCCGAGGATCGATGACTTCTTGAGAGTCTCGTCGAAGCTGCTCACCAAGCCTTGCTTCTATAGATACCACAGTCTCTCTCGGATTGCTTCGTCAGTTTGGAAGTCATCCTGGGATTCAAAGGAAGACGTACAAGGTAACTCTTTGCAACAAGCTATCCAGAGAACTACATCGTATTTAGACATGCGTTGAACACAAAAAATACTTTTTGATGTTAGCCCTAGTGTTGTTTGACTTCTTCTTGAAATCAATACGCAAGCCTCCAGCTCTGCAATCCAAAGAATGGGTCTCAACAGGCGCAAAGTAAGCCAGAAACAGTGAAAGCCAAACAAGCCCATACTGGATACTATCCATTTGCGCTGATATATAATCTTATTTTGTTCAGTAGAAATTTACCGCTGTTAACACCACATTTATTGGGAAGGGATTTCTAGAATCTACCAAGAATCTATTGTTCTAAATTGACTAGAACAATAAAATAAAACGACTAGAGTGAAATGGGCGACCACATTAAAGACCATGTACTTTCATATTATTATAAGACCATTATTCTGCAAGATTTACCTAACATGTTACACTTTATAGGTTTTATAATTTGTGAGACACTAAGTGCACCTTAGAAGCTGTCAAATTCAATAAATTATGATGAGATGGGAAAAAAAGGATTAAGTTGGCGTTAGTCTAGGACTTAAAAGCAAGAATTGCGAACTATGAATTATTTTTCTATGATAGCCGGACCAGCCTTCCATCTGCGCTGTTGCTTTATTACTCTATCAACTTCGCAGGAGAAGGGGGATGGACTGTTATTTTACCTACTGTATGAAGTCTCTTCCCGCTACGAGTACGAATGATGCTTCCAAGGCTCGTCCTGAATCGCAAGGATCTCCTCTCTGAGCGACGGTCCGAACTCGACCATAGTATTTTTGCACAACATAATAATTGAATGGCGGTTCTCTTAACAAATGGTCCTATTCTATTGCCTTTGGTCGCATGTTGTCAATTTTATGTAGAATTGTAAATTGTATTGTGAAGTTCTTTTTTCGGAAATCGCGCTATTAGTGCTGAATTTCTTGAAAAGAGGTGAAATGCGGGTGCGGGTGCGGGTGCGGCCGCACAGAGCCTCGCTTGCGCTTCTGAGGGGAGGAATTACAAATATTTCTGAATCAAACTTTATTGGAGCCCCACTCTAAAGGAGATATATCATAGGGTAAAGTCTTCTTTCTGGGACTCTCATAATTCACTCTGTCAATAACACCATATTTCTACCTCATCTTCCCATACTGTTGCATCCAAATCTTCTCCCTCCAAATCGGCGATAATCACCAATTATCGGATTTAAACACGGCGGTTCTACCCAGAAATTGAAATATAAACAACTTTACTACACTAAATATGTCGGAGGCAAACCCCCAACACGTTCTTGTCCTTGGTTCCACAGGTCCACTAGGCGTTCTTATCGTCAAAGAACTGTTATCACGTGATGTTCAGACCACTGTATTTGTTCGCAACACATCAAAATTACCTGCAGATGTTACACAGAATCCGAAATTATCAGTAAGTACAAAAGATAACTAAATATGTAATACCTAATAACCTTGAGAAGGTCATTGAAGGAACCCTTGAATCAGCCCCAACGACTCTTCATCCAAGTCTCTCAAACTACACATCCATAATCTCTACCCTCGGTCCTATTGGCCTTCAGCGTAGCAAAGAAACCCCCATCACGGATTTCTTCGCCGTTCTCCTCCACGCGATCTCTGCTCTCCCTACCAAGCCAAAAATCTTCCACTCATCCACCGGCTCTGTGGAAGACCCTAACGACAAATTCACTATCGTTATCTGGCTGAGTGTGCTAGTTATCAAATTGTTGGCTCCAGGCGCAAGAAACGAGATTCTGAGCACAGCAAAGGTGTTCGTTGATCATGGAACCGATATCGATTGGACGCTTTTCAGACTTGGAGTATTGGGTGATGAGAAAGAAGGGGAAGTTGGTGTGAATGGAGAAAAGAAAGTTGCTTATGCAGGATATATTGCAGATGGGAAATGGCAGCTGACGACGCCGAGGGCTCAAATCGCCAGGTGGGTTGTGAAAGAGGTAGTTGAGGGGAAGACTGAGTGGAATAAGAAGATGCCTGCTTTGGCTGGTATCTGATTTGTATTGACTTGACTGGAAATGTATTGGTTTTTGCTTAGATCGGTCATGGGAGCCTTTAATTTTGTTGTAAAATAGTACTTGTTGAGTAAATAAACTTTAGCTTGTGATTAGGAAAGTTTTCTCTATCTTGCCCACCACATAACAGAGGGTAGGTAAACTGTAAATTGCTTTGCCCATGTCCTAACGTTTTCGTTGTTCAGACCCCAAAAGTCATTCGTAGCTAGGGACCAATCACAAGCAAATACCTCTCCCTGTTCTTATTTTGGGAAATAAATCCTTAGAACCTACAAAACGACTTAACCATAAGGCAACTATTTTGATAGTGATTTAATTCGTCAAATGAAGACAACAAAAGCTTTTTACTAGCACTTGTGATTTTTCTCTTCATTGCAAACTTCCATGGCCTGATTACCTATATCCTCCGCCCCCGCTTCACCCCACCTTTAGCCCTCCCACTCCACAATTCCCTCCAATCCGACTGGCCCGCCCAGCACCACATCACACAACATACATTCAGGTGGATTGTAATATTCTTATCTCACAATAAGTGATTTTCATCCATCCAAAGAAGAACAATATCAGGCCTTGTGGCCTAATGGTTAAGGCGTTGCATTTCGGTTTGAAAATCTGCAAAGATTGGGAGTTCGAATCTTCCCAGGGTCGATCTGTTCTTTTTGGCCTTTTTTTGAATTATTTTGGAGGTTCTTTTTGTTAGTTTTGAAGGGTGAGGCAAATATGTGCTGTTGGGCCAAGCACGATAGGTCGCCCCGTTATTGTTACCAGATTTACTCGGTATTGAGGTTTGGCGAAGCTTACAAATAATAATCAACAGCAGAAGTGCAAAATCTTTTTTTTTTGTTGTATAAAAAAATGTAGTGAAAAGAATAGGTGAATACTGCTATTTTGGCTAGCTTTGCGAGGGCATCTAGGTGGCATTTTGGATTAAAAAGAAGACAGAATAATCGTCAGATAAGTTCCCAGTATCTTATAAGAAAACAAGTACAATTGACTGGGCTGGAGTATATACTGATTTCACGGAAAAACAGATTCCTTACCGCTCTTTAACCTTATAAATCAATAGTGTAGAACGACTTAATAATACCAAATTATCCGTCGAATCAACATATCCAACTCGAAATATCCTGATTTGAGGCAGGTAGGACAAGCGATTATTCGCTGGAACCACGAATTCGCACCAAAATCAGACTGTTGGACGAAACGCGGGGAAAGACAATCTCAAAACTTGGCACAGGGATGGGGGAGCAAGACTATACCTATTTTGGACGATATTTGGTCTCAACATCGTGGGGGTCTGTTCCACTTGATCCACACGATGTTGAGACCAAATATCGTCCAAAATAGGTATAGTCTGCTTGGCATATTGAGGTCCAACATTCTGAGTGAACAGAGCCTAAGACACTAAAGTACTAGATCGAGTTAAGCACAAGGAGTTTCTAAAGTTACTAAATTTAGTAGATTTGCCTCTAGACCCAACTGACAGTGGCGTCTGGGTCCTGGAAATCATTGATACAAGTGTACTCTGTGAAAGGGCTGGCGTTGACAATGCCTGTTCCCCTCCCAAGCTTCAATATCCCGTAATCATTGAAGTACAATTAGGGTTAACCCTAACTCCTCCTTGTACAGTTATACACCCTCGACCGTAAAGCCTCGACTCTAAAGTCCCCTAAACAGCTTATGTCAGAATCTAGTAGTAAGTGTAACCCTGAGATCGAATTAGCTAGACTAGAACCTTCCTTCCTGTTAAATTAAGTCATCAACTACCAAGCTCATTATCCTGATCGCACGTCGACGTTTCTGATATCCAAGCTAACGATGCTGTTCTAATTGCCACTGAGGATCGTTGTTCTGATCCCAATTATGGATCGTTTAGTTTACCCAGCTCTCCGGAAGGCGCACATTAGCCTTACCCACTTTGCCTTAATTAAGTGCTTCAAAGTCCGAGGTCTCTTTTCTGCCGCGGTCTCTACATCGTAGATTGGGACTTTCTCGAGGTCAATTGAACGTCCAGAGTCGCTGGTGGCTGTGAGATATTTGTGTACTCGGTTGACCAAAGGCACCCATGCGATCATAGGAGCAGACATTTTGGCGAATATGAAGCTGTTCCCAAGGTCCAGGATTGGGAATCTCCTGATGTTTAAATTGTTGGGGTTGTGATTTAGAGCGTTGGAATTTTGGAACCGCGAGGATGAGAGCGAAAATCTGCGGAATGAGAGTAGTAGACTCATGGACATGTTTATCGAACTCTACAAAGAAATCGACCAAGATACCAAGGATAAGGTTGATTTCGCTACCCGATCTTGCTTGTATTAGAAGTCATTGCACTTTCAGACAACGGGGTTCAAGTGTTTATAGAGCAAGGTGGTTGGGAAGTCCTCGCCAAAGATCTTCACTCCATTTTTCAGGGACTGCTGGGATCAAATACGACCAACAATTCCTTAGATATTCCCGAAGCTTCCCGAGACATCTTTGTGACGGCACATCTGAACCCCACGATTGGGCCAGCCACAGCCTGACAGCAAGTACAAGAGAAAGGACAACCGCGAGGCCGAGGGGAAAATCCTGGAGTACTCCATACAGTGAAGGCCGTTGGGAATCTAGCCTCATCAACAGCTTCACTCTGCGCGACTGTGCTGTCGCTGACTCCTACTGCTCGTCTGCTACTGCTGCCACTTGTACTGCCCAACCTGCTACTTCCAACACTCTAAACTCCAAAAAAAAAATACAAAAAAATTGTTGTGCCGGGACAGGCCAATGCGTCGCTTCGGTCGACTGTCCCCCCCGTGGCCACTTGTCACCTTCTATTCTAGCGACGCTCGAATAGTTGGGCAATCTGAGGATAGCTATTAAGGGTTCATGCTAAGCTACTTAGTCACTGATGTTACCATCGCGCCACCGTCGCCTCGCCTACACTTCTCCTAATAGTTGCTGGGTTTTGTGTTATTTGAGAATAAGTAGTTAGCGAGGTGATGGTCACGTGTTGTGTGCCGACGTTGTGCCGGATTCTCGCTAGGGTATTGGGTAGGAACGGGCGGGAGTGGTTCTACTCAAGTAAGGCTGATGTTATTGGGTTTGGTAGGGGATTTAGGTTTTGATTTACGACTTGGAGGCTCTCCTTCGGTTATTGATGATGGGAAGCGAGCTCTCATGACATGGCGCCAGCAGTCTGTATAGGTAGGTAGTCTGCAATGGCACACTTCCTAAACTCGATTTTTGGAAGTCAGTCGAAGTACTAAGAGAGTATCGCGGTAGAAATAAAATTGGAAGAATCGCACTCTAAGACTACTTCCTTAGTATTATTAAAGTGTCGAAGGGAAGGGGCTAAAATAAAGGCTCGTACAACCCTAGCGATCTCGTCTAATTCGTACACAAAGGTCCGGTGTTATACAAATGCGGTGGTGGTTTGGGAGTTTATGTTCGGGTTTTTAGAAAGTGGTCTTCGAGCTTCTTAGATAAATATGTACCTAAAAGCCTGTCTATTCATGAGCAGGACGTTCCCGCTCGTATTTATCACATGGTGTTATTGGCTCAGGAACGTGAGGAATCTCAATGTTGGTCGTGGTAGCGATGTGAGATACTTATTCCCAGCTCTTAGAAGTGATACCCTATCTTTACTCCCAACTTCCAAGGCTTTTTTCCTTAGGGAATAAAGCAAAAGACTTGGGAAGCAAACGGAGTTCTTCTAATGAGAAAGAAAGCAATCAATTTTCATATTACGCACTGATGCTATTTTGATATACAGGGATACTCATAAAACAACTTCAACTTGTTTGAAAAAGGTTTTCCTGTTTGCTAGTTTGATATTCAACGCTCGGCATTTAGAATTCTATTCTATTCTAGACCCCCTCGTTCTATAGAATATATAGAATTTCTAGATAGAACTCGTTATATGATCCGGGAAAAATCCCTCCCGCCCGATGAGCTAATAGGAGAGCTCCTTTTTGACGTAGGTCCGTACGTACATAAACATTAAAGATTGTAGATTCTTATTAATACTATTGATAATATTATCGACAAGCTATCGCAATATCACCTCTGTATGTCACGCCGGACTAACGAAGATATTAAGGTGATAATAGCGGAATAAGAACAGGAAATCGTATTGTGGATAGTTAATCGACTTTCACTTCCTTATAAATCCTACGTTCTAATTGGTCTGATTAGCCTCTAGAATTCTATAGAAATAATAGAATTCCAGAGGCTAATCGATAGAATATTCTATTCCATTTTAAAGGTGCTCTAGAATTATTCTATATAGAATGGATTTCATGGAATTCTATAGAATATGGTTCCATGTGCCGAGCGTTGTTGATATTTACCTACCTTGTGAGAAAGTCATCCTGAATTTCATAACACGCAAAAAACGCCAAAAGGGACCTCGGCAAACCATATGTGAAAAAATATATGAAGAGTCTCTCCTATCAATTTCTGCCTCCGTGTCTCTTACTAACGCTGTTCTTGAGTCTACACTTTTCTATTACTAACCAACTCCACAACTCGACCCCGTTCCTTGAAGGAGAATAAAAGCCAAACCATGGATACCGATCGTCCAGGACCAGAGTACGTCTCCAGATTGCCCATATATTCTCTCTGAAACCTATCTAACCTTCTCTTTTCTCACAGTGAAAAAACCCCATCGGAGCGGTAAGCCCATATGTCAATTTTCATTTTCTTCTTCCTCTCCTTCTCTACAAATGAAAACAATAATATTAATAGAATACTCCGCCAGTGCTGCGCTAGAGAAAGCTATGCACGAGTATTGCCTCCGACTAACAACACAGGAATGGACGAACTTTAACCGAAATAGCTTGTATCTCTCAGCAGACACAATTAGAGACAAGCTTAATGACCCTTCGCTTTTGCAGCCGAATCCCATTCCTCAAAAGGTGTCGCGTGACCACCTTCTGTGGACACTCGAGACAGTCTTTGTGAACAGAATCTATCCTCAGTTGTGAGTTTCCCACCGCGCACCCGTTCTGCCCCTGTCCTCGTATTGTTGATTAATTTGGAACTGAATAGTCTATGGGACCCAGAAATAAGAGCCACAATTGAAGTCCAAGTCGAAGCTCAGGCAAAAGCTCAAACAGAAAATGTCCAAGAAGATAATAAAGACAAAAAGGAAAGGAAAGCAAAAGTGAAGTGTCAAAATACAAGAAAGAGCCTACCGTAGTGGGGAAGAAGGTGGAGCTGGTAGTGCTCCAGCTGGTGTGAGCACATGACATGTGATAATAACTCGCCCATCAGCTTTATCAAGAGGATTTCTTTCTTTTTTCAATTAAAGGCCCTGAAGAGTATTGTGAAGGTATGAAGTTAGGAAAAGGGAAAATTGGTCAAGCGAAATGGGTTTCCTCTGAGAAAACAGATTTCGTGCATTGAAAAGATAAATAAGCATGATCATACAGATTCAATATCAGTGCAAACAAAGTGAAGGAGCAGTATAAATCTTTGTTTTCTTGTGAAAGTACTTGAAACCAGTTTTCACGATTATTTGGAAATCGACATCCCTCAAGTAAAGTCCTATATATACATGCAGTCTTCTAGATATCTCCCATGATAGTTTTTAGTTGTCATATTATCACAAACACTCTTGATAACTTAGCTCAAAGAAAACCAAAGGTAATAATGTTGCAAAATACCACTTGATGGTAGAACCCATTTTTGAGATAGCTTCAGTCATAGTAAAGAGAGAAGTAGCAAAGCTTAGTGAAAAAAAAACGGGGTTTTTGGTCAAGTTCAGCCTTAGTAAGTCTATCTATCTATCTCATGTGTAATCATATAAAGCTTCAATTCTCTAGATTCTCCTAGTCTACGTAGACAATAATGTAACATGAGTAAACCCTATTTTCCATTCTAAATACATAATAACTCACTAGATGTTCTTAGCCTATTTAGAGAACGACCTAACATTAGCTAAACTCTATTTCTATCTAAAGAAGCTATAAATGTGTAAATGTCTAAATTTTCCTAGCCTACATAGACAATAGTTTAACATTAGTAAAAACTTATTTTCATCCTAAATGATTGAAACTTACTAGATTATCTTACAATTCTTAGATAATAACTTAAGATTAGTCAAACCCCATTTCTTTCTAAAGAAGCTATAAATGGTCTCAATACTCCTAGCCTACGTAGACAATAATTTAATGTTAGTCGGTACCTATTTTCCATCCTAAATATATGAAACTCACGAGAGTTTCTCAGCCTATTTAGACAATAGTTTAACACTAGATGAAAAACATAATTTCTATTTCCATTATCTTAGGCTTATAATATTACTTTACTAGTTAAAACATTAGACAATAAGTGAATGTTAATCAAGTATTTCCCTATCAAAACAATCACTTACCCCTTATTCACTTCTCCCTTCTCCCCCTATATCTCCCCTTTCCTTTATCCCTCTTCCTTCACTCTATTCCTATTCTCCAACCCCCTCTAAATAACCCCAACTACCGCAAATCAACTCACCTCCCCTTCTTTCCCCAAATATCCTAGAATAATTAAATAAACTTTACAAAATTACGCGATATCCAAACTAAAACCGAAAAATAGTAAATTAACAAACCCTATTCAACAATACCAAGTCTCACTTAAACAAGTGAAAGATGGTAGAGGGGGAATACCAGGTGTCACTTGAGCAAGTGAAGAAAGGTAAAGAAAATAAAACCAAATCTCACTTTATTAAGTGAAAGATAGTAGAGGGTAGAAAATTTACCTCCACTTTCCGGTTTTCCGGTTTTAGTACTTAGAAATGTATAAAGTGTGTATTCATCGCTAAAGAAATCTAGAAAGGTCTAGTAAAAATCCAGGTTTTATCTATACTCATCGATGACAAGTTCCCAATATCGTGTACATGTAAGGGGTAAGTATATAGTAAATTTCAGAAGGTGTATAGAAATTTATATGTAAAATAAATAAAATGGGGAATGTATACATAGCTGAGGGAGGTGGTTAGGGAGTTATCATAGAGGGACATTGGTATATATAGGTAGGTCATGAAGTATAGGGTAGAGCTATGTTCATCGATGATAAGTGCCCAATGTTGCGTGGGTACATAGGGTGGGTACGTAGTAGTTTGTAGGGGGTTACATATAAATTTATATGTGAAAGGGATGAAATGAGGAATGCACAGAGGGGTGAGAGGGGGGTGATTGGGAGGTTATCAGAGAGGTGCATAGGTAGGTATGTATAGGTATCTACGTGTTCATATATAGACATGTCATTATACATGAAGTAACCTATTATCTATGACCACCAATGACCCTCAATGTCTCCCTCCCCTATCACTTAAAATCTACTAGGTACCTACACCCTACTCCTCACAAACCCCCATAAAAATATATATGGCATTTACAATTTTAGTCTATCTCTCTCCCTTCTAACGATTCTAGTTACGGGTATCTTGTTATTACTCTACATAGCCCCTCATCGATCAAAAGTAGGATACTTAATAACCTCATCCTCATCCTCCATCAAAATATCCTCTCTAAGCTCCCTCTCTCCATCCTCATCATCCTCTTCATCCCCATCATCGAAATCATCATACTCTTCATCCAAATCACCTTCATCATCATCCCCAACTTCTACTGCACCACCGAAAGTGGGCATCATTGGTCGTCTATCCATCCTTTCCGAATTAGGCACCATAGCTTGAAGCGCGGGGTCGATAGCTAGGTATTTGCCGGTAGATAAGCGGATGCCTGTTGTTGTTGCGCCTTCGATAGCTGCATTACTTGGCTCATTTTCATTCTCATTCTCGGGATTCTCATTTTGTAGTTGTTCTTCGTCTCCTTTGGCGATATCTTCCATGTATTCTTCCATTTCGTCCTCCGTTTCTTCATCATCAGCCTCGTCGTCAGGTAACTCGCTCAAAGACTCTCTGTTAAGTCTTCGCTTCTTCGCATCCTTCAGATATGGTCCTAGTCGAGCATTCCTTCCTTTGTAATGAGCATACTTCTTGATACCCCCAGCTCTAGGAGCCACAGGACCCTGCTCTTTCAATGTCTGGAGATGTTCTTCCGAGGACCAGACAACAGGTAATGGGATACTTAATTGATGACTCGCCTCTTTTTCTGGAACATGATCCGGAATCGCCAACGTCTTTTCGAAATCCTCCTCAATGAGAACCTTTTGCAATTGAACCGCATCCAATTTCGTTCTCATGATTCCTTTTATTTTGGCCAGGGCACCATTCGTATACCACCCATCGTGCAAATAGTCGCACTTTTCCCGTACTTTACAGTCCTTGACAAGTCTTGCGAGTAGTGGATCCGTCAGATCACACAGTTGCCAGACCTTTCCATCCAGAACGAAGGATTCGCCATCGAAGAGATGACTTGTTGGGTGATACAATGTCTGCCCAACTGTTTTATCGCGGGTAATTCTAAGTCGTCTAGCAGGCTTCGTAGCACTTTCCATGTAAATCTTGAAGACAACAGTTTGGTAAAAGCGATACTTTGGGTCAGTTCTAGGATCGAGACCAAATTTTATCAAAGCGTCACGCCAAGGTCCCCCTCTAAATGTGTAAGCCACATATTGGATGTTGTAGCGTAATAAGTGGCTGTAGGATAGAGAGGAGAATCGATTCTTCAAAGCTCTTCGAGTCCAGATGGGGCGTTCCCGAAAGGCAAGTTCTAGTTTTTTGACAACATCGATTTGCTCTGGATCATCTGGGAAATCGCCGGGATAGTATTGGGGAATGTCCGTTGCATCAGAAACCAGATACTTGATCTTGATGGGCTCCAGTTTTCCTTTGTTAATTAATGTGGTATTTCCAGTTGTATCTATTTCTGCCAAAAGATCGGCGTTTTGGTGCCATCCCCAGTTGAAAGGTAAACCATATGTCGAAAGACTTGGTGGTGGAATGTGATATTGATCTTTCTCCCAGCCCATTGAAGGATCAAGTTTGAATTCCCGAAGTTTAGAAGCTTTGCAAGGTCAGCGATTGAAAAGGCGATAAACGACACTTAAGCATACCAGTGGCGGGAAGAACTGTTGGTTGAAATCGTTGAAAGAATTCTGTGTTAGAGACGGAGTGATGGAAATCAGGGAGAGCTAATCATATGAATTAGTAGAGGAAGATGATTCTTGGCTAAATAAAACTGACTTCGGAATCGATGCGTATGGCTTATCTCTCCTACTGCTTCTACCTTGTAATTCCCCTTGTTTGCTCTGAGGCTTCTCAAAATTGTTGTTGGCTTCACCAAGGATAGAGGAGTATCCGATGGTGGTGAGACATCTACATCACCTTGAAATGGGCCATGAGAGCCCCGTTTTCGCTTTCGTCCCGTTCTCTTGGGAACAGTGATTTTCAGAAGTACATCAGTTGTTGACGTGTGATGGGATAGTACTGGGGCGCACATGGGGTCACTTGGGCGAAGGTACAAAGGCAAACAGCCTTCCGGATCTTCGCCTCGAAATATCTATACTGGTTAGCACGAGTTCTTTTCTTTTGAGAAAGGCCATGATATGAGGTTATTTTCAACGCCTTTATCAGGCCCGTCACAAGTTTTCGCGAAGGAAAAAAAAAGATTTATTCTTCCAATTGGCCCAAACGAAACTAAAAAGCTTACTCGTTCAAAAGGTTGACCTGTCCCAAATGTTTTGAGTGCTTTGTCGACATCGTTCTTGATGAGCATGGGATGCTCCACAGAGTAGACAGCTCTGCGATCGATGCGATATAACGGAGCGCCTTCCGGCATGGCGACAGATCGAATTCAGTCTCTGGGAATTTGGGAAAGCGGTTATTGTGGGGCGCTTGCCAGTAAGTTTACTTGGGTATGATCTTGGATTTTCTGGATGCTGAATTGAGCAAGTCCATGGGATAGGAACGGCCGTGAGTTTGGGTGAAGGTATTGAAAGTCGCAAATCTATGCCCAGCTTGGCAGTACCAAGCCCAAGTCTCAGGGAAATCGAGGTCAAGGTTCAACAACCTCCTTGTTCGTGAGCCCGGCCCGAGAGGCGGCACTTTTTGACCGATGGCAGCCTTTTTGCTGAGGCATCACTGAGGCAGTACGCACTCACATGATACGTACTCAGGCACCAACAACCACTAACAAGGCATCACTGAGGCATCATTGAAGCAGTACACACTCACGTGACACTTACTCAGGCACTCACATTCACTGACAAGGCATCAACTCCGTCACTCATCAAACAAATGGAGGCCCAAGGCTAATTCATTAGGCGTTAGGCCCGTTTGGGCTGCTGTGGAGGGACCAAAGTCCAAGCCAAAGCATCAACAGCTACTCGTAACGATGTATTAATCTTGAATTGCCTGTCTGTCCATTGGTTTCTTTAGTGCTACCAGTACCTCGAGCTCGTAATTCAACCGCCCAACCTACCTAGGTACCTAGTGTATCCAGCGTCGTGTGACACCCGTCGTCCCTGGCCCCGTCCCCTCTCTCTCTCCCCCGTGAGTGAGGTGCCAGTGCCTGTGCCTGCACCACCCAAAGTGAAGCAGTCAACCCCAAACCCCAAGAGCGAGTTCAGTCGGAGGCAAGAGGAATCGTGATTCACCGCCAACGGCAATCACAATCCCCCCCTCACACCCAGTAGCACCACCTCAATTGGACACCCCGTTGACTGGCGGCCCTTGGATAATTTCGATGTTGGTCAACTTCCTTCTGTTGCTCATAACCGACTTCCCCTGATCAAGTTCAAGCTGGCGAGGGTCAAGCAGTCAAGCAAAGCAAAGCTACCCATAAGGAGCGTGCGCTGACGGGATACCATCATTCACTTCAACAGCGCCCCACCATCAAGACCACGAACCACCACGATCCCAACCCCGACCCATCGCTTCCTCGGAAAAGGAGCACCTGCTAATCTGTGATTTTCCATCTTGCATCAACCGTCCAACTATCGAGAAATCCTCAGAGAGCTCCCTCGTCCCTACGAACGGTGACGACTACAATTACCCCATCGACCGTTGTTGCGCCTTGAACAGACAGCATCTTCGATTCCAAGTGTGCCCCGACGACGAGACACTCAAACTCCCATTGTCCTGCCCATATCTATACCAATTATCCAGACCTTGTCCTAATAGCAGTCTTACGCCTTTACATGTGTGCCAACCTCCAGTAACGCGACTGATCCATTCCACCACCCCCTCTTTTGCCCTCCTACTGCGCAGCTCGAGAACGACGTCTCCTACATTAATCATAACAGTAATTCGGGTCTCGCTCGGATGTGGAAGAGCGCGCAGAAAGAGAAAAAAGAAGAATCCACTGATAGCTCGCGCATCATGAAGGGCTTCAGGCAAAGAGTTGTAAGTCCCCCCCTGTTGGTTGTTAGAATGGAGTATAGCAGCACATAGCAAGCAATGGAGCTAGCCCGCTGGCAGCGACCAGCTAGCTCTAGCTGCCCTACGCGAGCAAGCGAGACTTTTGGATTTTTTAATTGACCGCATGCTTACTCTCTTAGCATGAGCAGCTTTCGCGCACGAAAGACCAAAAATCAAAGACCAAAAAAGAGTCCAAGGACGGAACCTCATCCCCCTCGCAAGCCGCCGGCTCCTCGAGAGACCAAGGTCAGTCTCCCGTCGCAACCCCCTCTTCCTCGACGACCACCCTCAACGATCCACGAATCAAATCCCAACCTCCCAACGATGGTGTAGCTACGAATGCCGGTTCAAGTCCCGCTGCACAACCACAAACGGGATTAAGTCCAGGCGCTGTTGCACCTGATCGCTTCAATACCAATGTGAGCCCTTCCAAATCCTCTACGTGGGGCACAGCTAATCGTCACCAACAGCTCACTCCTAGCGTCGTAATTAGTCCCAGCGCGCCTGTAAGTCTTTGATGTCCTCGATTAATAAATTTTCGCGCTAATCATCTATCATCAAGCACGTCCCACCACCAGGAGCCGCAGAAACGATGCCACACGATTTAGTGCCACCCAAGGCAGGTTCGAAGTCACTAATGTTCCACGGCCTACAAACCACACCAAAGGATGTTCCCGAGGGTCTGAGAACGCCAAAGAGACAGCATTCGTCACGATTCGATATCTCTCCACTACGTGAACTGGAGAAATTGCCTGGGTTCCATGAAGTCCCCCCAAATCGCCGCCAGGAACTGTTTATGCAAAAGATAGATCAATGCAATGTCATATTCGACTTCAACGATGCTAGTGGGGATATGAAATCGAAGGAGATCAAGAGATTGGCATTACACGAACTCCTCGATTATGTCGCAAACAACAGGCAAGTCATTACGGAAGCCATGTATCCTCGAGTGGTGGACATGTTTAGCAAGAATCTTTTCCGACCGATCCCCCCACCAATGAACCCCCAAGGCGAGGCCTTCGATCCAGAAGAGGATGAGCCGGTTCTCGAAGTTGCGTGGCCACATATCCAAGTTGTTTATGAGTTCTTCTTACGCTTTATCGAAAGTCAGGATTTCAACACCAATATTGCCAAGCAGTACATAGACCATAGCTTCGTTCTGCAACTGCTAGAGCTGTTTGATTCCGAAGACCCGAGAGAGAGAGATTTCCTCAAGACCACGCTTCATCGAATATACGGCAAATTCTTGAACCTCAGATCCTACATACGAAGATCCATCAATAATGTATTCTTCCAATTCGTTTACGAGACTGAGCGGTTCAATGGTATTGCGGAGTTATTGGAGATTCTTGGTTCAATTATCAACGGGTTTGCTCTGCCCCTCAAGGAAGAGCACAAGTTATTCTTGACCCGAGTCTTGATTCCATTACACAAGGTCAAAAGTTTAAGCATGTACCACCCTCAACTGGCTTATTGTATTGTCCAGTTCTTGGAAAAAGATGCCGCGTTGACTGAAGAGGTATAATACACCCGATAAACTATTGTATTTGAGCTAACCAAATATAGGTTGTTCTTGGCTTATTGCGATACTGGCCCAAGGTAAACAGCACCAAGGAGGTCATGTTCTTAAATGAGGTCGAGGATATCTTTGAGGTCATGGATCCAGCAGAATTTGCCAAGGTTCAGGAACCGTTGTTCCACCAACTCGCCAAATCCGTTGCCAGCCCTCATTTCCAAGTGGCGGAACGAGCGCTGTACTTTTGGAATAACGAGTACTTTTGCAATCTTGTCAGCGACAATGTTGAAATCATTCTTCCAATCATGTTTGCGCCTCTCTACGAGAACTCGAAGGGTCATTGGAATCGGTAAGCAATCATTTGAAGCTTCTACGATTATAAGAAACTGACCTCGATAGAACAATTCATGGTATGGTTTACAACGCGATGAAACTTTTCATGGAGATTAATCCTCAACTTTTTGATGATTGTTCACATGATTACACCCAACACCAGAACAATGCCGAGGCTCGTGAGCTTGCCAGAGAAAACAAATGGAAAGCGCTGGCAGAGCAAGCCAGTCGATCAAAAGCCAATGGATCTGCTCGACCCGGACACGTTTCGTCACCATCTCGAAGCAAGATGACTACCCCATTACGAGTGGATGAGGTGGACCCAATGACGGAGGATAATCAAAAGAGGCTGGACTCGCTCAAGCTTCAAGATGCGGATCGACGGGATAGGAGGCCAACACATGATCGACAAAACTCGGTAGGCTCCTCCAGAAGCCAGCGATAATCATATTTGGAATTATGCTTGTTTGCCTATCTTTTTAGGATGCCTGCTCCCTTTGTTCCACAGTTTTTGTCTCGAATAGAAGTTGTTTGGCTCACGCATTACTTACTATTCAATTGCTCCACTTCTCTCCCACTCAATTCAATTCAATATTTTTTGTGTATTGCGCGTCATTTCTTTCTCTCTCCCTCTCCCCGGTTTGCATCGTTCTGGTACCTTTAGGTGTTTTTTGGTTGACTTGATGATGAGTTGGTCGGTTGACGATGGTGTGTTTTACTCTTGCAGAAATCACCCGGGTTTAGTCCTAGTTCTTCTCCTACGTCGACACGAGCGCCAGCTATACCGAAGGTTTCTGATCGATCGAGGCAAAGCTCGGTGGATGCAGCGATATCGATGGACGATGTTACCGGCGATTATCAAATGACGCGCACTATTAGTGATGAACATGCTAGTCAACTTTCTTAAACGGGTAGTCAACTTTCTTACAATGGACGGCCAATATTGTCTCTGATGGGAATAAACACTTTTTGATGGGCCTCGATGGGCCTCGATGGGACTCGATGGGAATCATCGTAAAATCTTTCTTGATGGGATGTATGGTATGGGATGGGTACCACTAGGTAGATTAGGGGGTTGGGGAAGGGAGTGGGGGAGTGGAGGGGGTTGAATATATCGAGGATCCGGTCCCTTTTCTTTTCTCTTTTTCTGTTATGGGGGGTGGTGGAGTGGGATGGGTAGTGAGTGGCTTCTTTATGTATGACGAATAAGCATAACTTCTTCTTTTTTCCTTCTTCTCTTTTTTTCCGCGAGCGAAAAATTATCTCACTTTCGTTTGGATGATGGTTCCCCCTGGGATTGATTGATTGATATGGGAAGGGATTGATTGATCCTTTTTAGACTTTTCTTAGTTCTCTTCTTTCTTCTTACTTTGCTTTTTTTCATGAATGAATGGATGGATTTTGATGGATTGGGGGCTTTGCTCTCCCTGCCTTTTCTGAGTATGAACGTATTCGCTTCTCCTTCTTTTTATCTTCTTTGACGACGAAGTAAATAGGTATATATATGGTATGGTATGGTGGTTCTTAAAAAATGGTGCTTGCTTGCTATTGATGTTTGGTTTTTGGTGCGAATGATGGATGATTGATGGCGTTCTCTTTTTTTTGTTTTGACTGTGCTGTGGTATGTGTGTGTGTGTGTGTGTGTGGGTGGTATGGAAGTCTTATTAATGAATGAGATGAAAATAAAATATGTGATGAGATATGAATGTGATGAGATATGAATGAGTATTTTCATTTCCATTCTTACTGTTGTTGAGTATCTATGAGTTTGACTTGGGCAGTGCATGTGTGGATAAATTATGGGTTTTCACGGGCCATTTGAATTAATGATTGAGATTATTGAGATTATGATAAGTCTTATTTCTGAGGATGACACATATGTCTTGTGATCATTATTTGTTTGGTATCCAATTCCCAGTCCCTATTCCTTCTTCCTCTTTAACGCCATTCTGCCCATCTGCATGCATGCCTTACTCCTATAGGTATTTTTACCTGTAATATACACCCACTTCCCAACTGACTATAAACTGTAACCCTCCCAAACGCCAACCATTCATGATTCCCTTTCTTTCTCTCTTGCTCCTCTATGCTTACAAAATTAAAACTAGAATCAACAATATAATCAACACAAAAATGAGCACCGCGATACAACAACTACTAAGTCCATCCTCATTCTTCCGAATCACCGTCCCCATCGTCTTAAGTCCGGTCTGTAACCGGCCACCCACGCGATCCGCGAGGTTATCCATGGTATCCAACATCTCACCCTGTTCCTCTAGTTCCCTTCCCATATCATCAGCTTGTTGCCTCAGATTCCCAACGGTTCGGAAGACCGAGGAGAGTTGCTCGTCTTGCTCGTGCATCATTTGGAGTTGTTGCTGTTGCTCAAAAGCAGCATTATAATTTATATCATCCCCATCTCCATCATCCTTATTACCTTGACCTCGCGAGGCATACGGATCCGAGTCTTGACGTTGGAAATTCCCACTTGTCACCCGTGAACCTTTGGTCCCTCCCAGTTTTCCTTTCGATGGGACGGCATTTGGGGCTTTGGCTAGTTCCTCGTAGTAATCTTCTATTTCGGAGGCGACTTCTTGGATGAATTGCCGTCGACGTGCGATTTCGGGCGTGTCGAGACCGTATTTGTAGGGATCTGATTGGACTGCTTCGATGGAGGCGCGGAGGTCGGAGAGGTCTTCTGTTATTGATTCCAAGGCGGTTTGTAGGTCTTTTCGTGCTTCGAGGAGTTCTGGGGAGGGCGGTTTGGTACTGGGGTGCAGAGAGGAGATTCGGAGGTAGGATGTGAAGAGGGGGCGGGTTGTTAGGAGGGTGGATTGTACATCTCTGTGAGTTGTTAGTTTGGTACTGAGAAGATTCGGGCAGGAGAGTATTTGGTGGAGAGACCTACGCTTGCACTTGGAGGAAGGGATCCTCTTCGTTGGTTGAGGACATCATCTTGTTTGGTGTTCGTTGGAAAGGATACGCCCTTCCCCGCGATCCCCGCCTCTCAGGTCCTTTTCAGCTTCCCGCCTAATTCAAAGGTCTTTACCCGATGCCTGGTTCAGGAATTCGGTGTGTGGCTACCCGTACCTGGAACAGTTGTGTTGGAATATACGATGTTTTCCCCACCTTGGGCTTGCCGATACGTAACACCAAGTTGGTTGAAGCCTGGCAAAGGCGTGTTGGTTGTTACAGCTATTTTCCAGTGGAGTTGATGGATGGAGGTTGGAATTAGAGTTGAACACGGCAGATAGTGATATGCAGCCCACTAAAATAGAATCTGGGTGCTAATATTTGGTGTATTGACCTGTCGTCGTTATTCCGTGATTCCGTGATTCCCACGAGGCTATCGCAAGCAACCTGGAAGGCCTCCGAACGGCCACGGAGGCGAGACGGAAGCGAGCGCCGAGCTGACATCAACGCCGGAACCGAGCCAAAATAGGAAGCGGACTCGGTTCTTCCCCCGCCTTCTCAGTTTGAAGATTGTACAACCACCAACGGCCAGCCACCAGTACTCCAGTACAAGGTGCTTTAAATGCACTGCAGTCACTGCAGTCACTGCGGTCACTGCGGTCTAGATGATTATTTCTCCAATCTTTCAATATTTAATGCATCCATCACCTGCAACCATCCTGGAGCTTTTCCAACATATAACGGCTTGATATAGTCATTCTAGACTTCTGTCTGGTCCCAACAAAAATCCCTGGTCAAAACAGAATGTCTCCAACCAAAAACCCACCTTGCACGTCAATTGGAAGCAAACCAACATGGGCACAACACATTGCCACCCTTATCATCTACAATCCTATGCCAAGCTCGTACTGGTACTCAAATGTTCCCTACCCCTCACGATCAATTTATCCTTCTTCATCCTTTCGTTTGTTATGCCCATAATTGGGTAGTTACAACTACTACCGTATTACCGTACTAACTCGAGAGGATGGTCCAAAGTGGTAGTGGGGGTGTTCTAGCCTTGGCCATATCAAAACCCCCTAGATCTGCCTTTTTCTACCTCTTTTAGAGTACGTCAGAACTCGGAGTAGGTCTAAAAAGGAGGAAGAACTGGGTTTTATAGAGTCTCAGCAGTAAGTCGGGGCCAAAATCTACCACTTGCTACACCACGGCACATCCGATTCCACCACTCCCCCACTACCACTTTGGACCATCCTATCGAGTTAATACGGTAATTGGTTTGCAAAATATCATTTTGTATTAGAAAAGTTTGTCTGACGACGATCGTAACCATATTGTATCAAAAAAGTAATACCTAATAAGCAAAGGAGTGGGTCTACACTACCGATCACCCCCTTTTATGCCGCTTCCACTCCCACCATCACATCCATAAGCACCTGTTCCAGCCACCTCAGCTGCTTTATTTCCGCTTGTACGGCAAATGGCCCAATCGTTCGGCGCCGGCGGCGACAGCGGTGAGACTATTGGTGATAGCTTCATGTTCTGTGTCGATATTCGACGCTTAATTGTCTCGATATAACCTTAATTGTCTCAATATTCGATACCAAGAGACGGAGAATCCAGATATGGATAGAGATTTGGCGGACTCTTGTTGTTTTGTACTGAAACTGAGGGGCATAATGAGGGGTAATTTGGTGCGATTCTATTGGTTAGACTTATAAGATAATATCCGTGGCCTTGCGAGTAACCTTCTCTTTTATTGTCGTTTATCTTATTCAGAAATGATATTTCCTAAACAATTAATGCGGTAGTTTCCTTCCGATGCTGTACCACCCCTGGTTGTTGATGTCAGCTGCTGCTACATTGTCTACCTTGAGCAAGCATCAACACACACCTTTAACTCCAAGCTGGAAGAGGTTGTCTGCTTTGTATGTACGTATGCGTAGTAGTAATGCTGATAATGATCAGACCTTCCAATGGCTAGTCTTTGCTACAGGGCGAGACCGCCAAAGCTTGATCAGTCATATTGAGGCGTCAAACCCGTCTGCTACCTTGCGAGGCCGAATATGCGTCGCCAGTCCGCCTTGAGGCGCCAAAGAATGTGTAATTAGGCACCACTTTCTTTGGGTCACTGAACTTACCATTCCCATTCTCTCAGATGAGTCAACATCCTGGTTATCGTGGTTACAAGTAGATTAGGACGTTCCCGAGTAGCATTTTGTACTTGAACCTCCGTCCATTCAGACGTAGACACACCTAGTCTCCTACTCTGTTGTTGCTGCACAAGTCATGCAAAGCTAGCAGGCAATCAAAGGAGAGGTTGGCTGTTGGGAATAATCTGCCGTGTTTTGAAGCAAGCGTCAGGCAATATATATACCAGCTTCGGAGGACTCCTCCTCGTCATTGAAAGTTTTGAAATCCACAAATGTTCTACTCTGCGAGGAAGAGACCAAGACGAGCGTTTCAATATCACAAAATCTTCTCGTCGCAAATATGAGTTTGAACTCTATCCTTGAATCCGCCGCTTCTGCATTCTCTCCTGGCTCTTCGGAAAACATGTCCGAATCCAATAGCGCCTCGTTAGGCACCTTGTCTCCAACGACCCTGCTGGAGACTTTTATTCCTGGGTACGGACATATCCACAAGATCTTTCTCTACAACTTTGGAATTGACGTGACCCTCATCGTATCTTTTGGCGCAGCCCTCTGGATATTAGCACGGATTATCCGAAGCGCCAGAGCACTCGTCTGGGGATTTCTTAGTGCCTACTTTATGGCAGAGATCACGGTCAGCAGTACGGATGAAATACATAGCCATCTGATTCAATTCCTGGCGC
The DNA here is from genome assembly GCA_900536425.1 of Hymenoscyphus linearis. Taxonomy (NCBI): domain Eukaryota; kingdom Fungi; phylum Ascomycota; class Leotiomycetes; order Helotiales; family Helotiaceae; genus Hymenoscyphus; species Hymenoscyphus linearis. Next base: position 27,870 of record UNPR01000167.1, on the reverse strand, counting down.
ATCAGTACAAGACCTCCTCCTCTAGATATCTCATGGCTGAGACGCCCTCGAGAAGTGCTTGGGAACTTGATAACGAGGACTCAGGTCAATCTGCAGAAACAAGTGCCGATGCCACCGGGAAAATCAAGTGGCTCAACTTCTCCAACCAAGAAGCAAAAACTCAACCTCGTTTTACTCCGGCTATCGGATCTCATAATTTCTGGCATCAAGGGACTTACTTCAAATTAAGCCGGAAGATAGTCAGTATATTCGACGAAATCGGTGGGGGGGCGACGTCCTTCTCAGAAAAGGAAGTGCTTACATTATCTTGCTTTGGCCGGAGCACGGGTCCTATCAAGGCGTTGATTCAACATGCTAAAGCTCACTATCATCTTGGTCACAAGGCGAAGACTGTCATCAAACGTCCGGCACCTAAGGAATTTAGACGCTATGGGGGACGGGCTTGGATCAAGATTGCGGAGCGCCCGTGTAGACCGATGAGGACGGTGGTTTTGGATGAGGAGAGGAAGATGGATGTTCTGGCTGATATTAATGAGTATCTTAACCCGGTTACTGCGAGGTGGTATGCGAATAGGGGGATTCCTTATCGGAGGGGTTATTTGTTTTATGGTAAGTATTATTCTTTGCTCCTTTCTCAACCTTTTCATGGGCAGAAGCATTGTTCTTCTTAACCGAGAAAATAAGTTCCTAACAAACCCCCAGGTCCACCAGGCACCGGAAAGACATCCTTAACCTTCGCCTTAGCTGGCGTCTTCGGATTAGATATCCACGTAGTCAGTCTTCTGGAACCCACACTCACAGAAGAAGAACTAGGAATGCTATTCACCAACCTTCCAGCTCGCTGTATCGTCCTACTAGAAGATATCGACACTGCAGGACTCATTAGGAATGAACAAACTGAGACGGAGGAAGAGGGAAAAGCAGACCAAGAAAAAGGGGAGAAGCAGGGTTTTGATGTAAATGATTTGACCAAGGCTTTTAAGAAAGCTAGTCAATTGAGCGAAGAGGACCGGAAGAAGGGGATTAGTTTGAGTGGGTTGTTGAATATTATTGATGGTGCGTTCTCCTCCCCTCCTCCCTTCTTTATTCGAGTTTTTTATTTTCGTTTTGACTTGAAAATGAGAGATGGATTGAGAAATGGGGCTAACGAAACTCAGGCGTCGCATCCCACGAAGGCCGCGTCCTAGTAATGACCACCAACCACCCGGAGAAACTGGACGAAGCCCTCATTCGACCAGGTCGTGTAGATCATCAGGTCCCCTTCGGTTACGCGAGTCAACATCAGATCAGGGAGTTGTTCATTAGGATGTATCGGGATGATGTTGATTTAGCCGACGAAGTGAAAGTATCCTCTCCTTCTGCCCTTCCTTCCGCGACAACCATGACCTCGAAACCCGTCTGCAATGAGAGTGGAAGTACAAGCGGGGTTGAAGGCTTGGAAGTGGAGATTACTCCTCCACGTACACCAGCCAATGACCAACAATCGGCGCATTTTGATTCCGTTGATACCCCCATCGATACTCCTGACAGTGGTGCTTCAAGTGCCGGTGGTGATGGTAAAGGGATGAGTTTAGATGACATCGCAAGACAGTTCTCGGAGAAGATTCCTGATGGAGTGTTTAGTCCCGCCGAAATCCAGGGCTTTCTTTTGAGGAAGAAGAAAGATCCTCGACGAGCTTTGGAGGAGGTTGCAGAGTGGGTTAAAATGGATAAGAAGGGACGCGGGTTGGGTGTTGGTGGTGAGAAATAATGTTTTTTGCTAGGGGCAAGGTGGGAAGAAGATGGAGCTGGGGAGGGGGAATGGTTTTGGGAACTTAAATTGAAATGAAACTCGATCTGTTCCATGGTGCGAGCGTATTCGAGAAATATGCGTATCAGACGTCCGATACGCGTATACCTCGTATACGCGGGCTCAATGGATCAGATCATGATGGAGAGAATTAGAACTTTACATACTTTTCACAGAAGACCTTCTATTTAATTTCTTGATAATAAGTTCAAATACTAAAATATCGGAGAGTTTTACATGTAATTCTTTTTACTTGACTTTCTTTTTTTAGAATCTATTTACTTTGAAATTTGGGAGAATAAATATATTTGAATAATGTTTCGCGAATCACAAATATCTATCAAAACACGAGAATGTTAGAACAACGAAATTGATCTCTTATACTTGGGTGTTAAAGTAGTGGTGAACGTTTCTATTCTTCGTTAGTTACCATTTTCTACACATCGTCATAGTCCCATCACCAACAAAACTGCAACTTTTCCCCAAAACCATAGTTCATTCTCAAACTTACACTCACTTTCATTTCCTCGCCTGACGATAACCCCCGAACCCCCCTCATTTTCTCCCCAAGCTCTTCCCCAAGTTCCATGCAGCCAAGAGTTGGTTGCATCAAAGTGGATCACACAGGGGTAATACCATTCAAACGGAACGTATCCTCATTGGCTCTCTTCTCTTGTCCACTCCCTCCGATTAAGCTCTCCCTGCTTGCGTGGTTGCGATAACGACGATCATTTATTTGCTTCTTTCCCATCTACGTTCTTTGTTTACTCAACCTTCCTCATTTCTCCTCCAAATCTCTTCCTACCTATCGAAGCCTACTCCCCATAACTTCCAAACCAAAAATGATCAATTAATTTAAGGTAGGAAAGAAATTCGGGAGGAGAGCAAGATGTATTACGGCCCCTGCGATCGGTTGTTCACAGATACCAGGTACTGGCAACACATCGCAAATAACGTCCAACACCAGACTCTAGCATACGATTGTGGGGTTTATGATAGGGGGCTTGCGACGGAGGAGAGTCCTTGGCAGCATCAGGAGAATGCTGGGAATCAGCCTTTTTGTGGGGGGTGTAGGAGGTTGTTTGTTATTGAGCATAATTTGATGCAGGTATGTCTTATGTTGTAATCTATGTACCAATCTATGAACCACAAACGCCTTAATAAGAACCAATCCCCCCTGGCCCCCCTACCTGCAGAAGTAAAAAGGAAATATATAAATACACAAAAGCTACGGAACGGACTTGGGCGGATATCGCCACCAGTCCTCATCCCTTAATAATTAATCCTCATACACCATAAGTAAGACCTTACTGGTTATTACAGAGTACTTATCGGCCAGCCACCTAAGCCGCCCCCGCTGTCAGCCTGGCGCCAGCCGCTCCTACTGTTACAGCCCTACCCCTCTTCCCCCCCCCTTCTAGCTATTGTATATACCTCGCTTACTTTTGTATTACTTACTCCTGGTTAGAGCGTAATTAATATAGGAGACATAGACACAGACATAGAGACAGAGGAGACAGAGAGAGAGATAGAGAGAGACGGGGAAATGCGATCAAGGTCGTGATATTTTCTTATTCTCGCTAAGGCGGGAGCGCTAGTATAGTAGGAAAGATAACGAGAGTCTACGGGTTGACGGGAGTGTTCTCGTAAATCTAGCTCTATTAGGAAAGGCTTCCGTACTAGCGCTCCCGTCTTAGCGAGAATAAGAAAATATCACGACCGCGTATCGTACTTCCCTCTTCCTCTCTCTTACCCTCTCTTTTACCCTCTCTTATATATTATTTACGCTCTATTATAGTAATCATCAAGAGTAAGTGTTACAAAAGCAAGCGAGGTATATAATAGCTAGAGGGGTTAGGGGTGTAAAGGAGCGGCTATATATATAGGCGCCAGGCTGACAGCGAGGGTGGCTGGCCAATAAGTACTCTATAGTAATAAGTAAGTGTTACTTACAGTGTATAAGGATTAATTATTAAGGAATGAGGACTGGTGGCGATATCCGCCCGAGTCCGTTCCGTAAAAACCCAAAAAACAATATTCTTTCCCACACAACATCTCCCCTCCATACTCCAAACTCCACACTCCCGACCCCTGTCCTTCATGCAGCAGTAACTACGCCACCGCATCCGAGTTAAGAATCTATCTCGAGTCTGGATCTTGTCCCTCAACAGTAGATAGGTAACATATTAATGCTTCCATCTGATGTATTGATAGTGCCTATCGTATTACGAAGCCGCAGCTTCGACCTTTTGTTATTAAAGGGAAGGGGAGGGAAGCGAGTGAGAAGGCTTGAAATGGGAGGGCGTATGGATGTTATGTTTGTAAAAAGGAGTTTGGGGGGTTGGGGGATTTGAATAGACATTTGGGGAGTGTTGGTATGTTTTTTCCTTTTCTTTCTGCTTTAAGAGCACACCCTTTCCGAGTTTATAATTTTGGACGTGTTATTCTTATGAGAACGAAATCCTCCCCTCTCCATCGCTTACCAATTCGAGTTATCCACTATATAACACCCATCTAACAAACCCACAGCCCACGAACAAGATCTCTACAGTTGTCCTAAAGCCCGCTGTGGGCGGACATATAAGCTACTAAGCGGCTTGATAATGCACGTCGAGAGCGAGAGCTGTAACGTGATGCCGTTCAAGGAGGTACAGAAACGAGCCGGATATGGGTTGGTGTGGTGTGGTGGGAGGGTTGGTTGGAGGTGCTCCTGCTGCTATGTTTGAGCAGGAGGTTTATTGATGGATTGGTATGGTAAAGGTATTTATTGAGATGGAGATTGTAGTATTGTATTGTGAGTTTGTTTCATGAGGGTGGCTGGGGGTGCGGGTGTGTGTTAATACTGTATTAGTAGATTTTCTTTTGGGAAGTGTGGTGTTGGAAATGGGGGATTTATACATCATTCATATTGAGGCTATATATTGTGCGGATGGCTTATGGCTCTATGGTATTTCGGTACGAAGAGAATAGCAAATATAGTAAATATTTTCATTCTCTCAGCCATTTAACTTCTCGTTGAATATCATTCAGCTACCCTAACTCCTAGCTTCTACAGAATTAGATTGGACATTAATCTATGGTATCATCTATAACTACATTCATCTAAATTCATCAAGCAGACATAGCCTTACTCTAAGGCAACTCCGTCAGGTACTCCCCCGACAACTCCGTAAGTGATTCCCCTGATAACTCCGCAAGAGACTCCCCCGACAATTCTGCACGGAAGTCAAACCCCAATCCAACTTGACCCTCTCCTCCAAAAACCGAGATCTCGTCTTTGATCCTGAATGCTTTCCAGAAATTGTGGCAATCTAAACAGAAACAAGATTAGAACATTGTATATACAAACACAAGCAGGAAAGGAGGAAATAAGAGATCGACATAAGTACGTACCATTCCAATCGTAGAAATCAATCACCAGCCCTCTTATTGCTCGACCTGCCAAAGATCGTTGATTTAATCGCGTAAATGCTGGACCGGAAGAGGATTCAGTTGAAGCAATGGTAGTGATACTTCCATGCGTTGTGCGTCTGGACAGGGGTTTGGGGGTAGCGAGAGGCTGTCCGTTGTGGCTGTTGAGGGTGATAATATGCTTATTTTGCCTTGGTCGTGGTGGTGGTTCTAGTGGTTCGGTAAATAATTCAACTAGAGTAGGTTAGCAGTGCTTGGGAAGAGGAACTGGATAAGAAAGTTAGTTACCGGGCCATTCTTCGAAGTCGTCCCGTTCCCTCTGATCTGTTGTATGTCGGAAGTAAAAGATTGAACGGTGTCCGTGACTGTCGAGTAGAATTCGGATTGTTCCAAGGCTGCATTGGGTTTTATCTGAAGTGGATTTTATGGAGCGGACATCTGCGCAGAATTTGACGTCCTTATTCAGAAGAAGACGCTGAAATTCCAGAAAATCTAGAAACGGCTGTTAACAATTCGTTCTATATGAAGTGAAAGTGTATGTGACTATTACCTTTCTCGTTATCGAATTTATAGATTGGTTTGGTTATATACCTCGAGATACCACTGGACTTTGTGACTTTGATATTGTGTGACCCTTGGAACTGAACTCTCCAATCTCTCCGTCTATGAGTGTGGTAAAGGTGTCCATTAACAACATGTCCGTTGTCTAGAAAAGGGTTCATAGAGCTTTCTGTCAAGGATTGGGCGGTAAAATCTACTCTGTGCACAATTTCCTTGTCTCGAGATGTTGACGTTATTGATTGTACTCGACCATCATCGCATCGACTGATGGATCGGATGTCTACCTTTGCTATGTGGGTGTTTGTTTGACTCGAGTAGGTTCTGAAATGGATTGTAAGTGAGGTAATGCAAACGTGGTAGACTAGTACAACTTACATCTGCGTAGGGATAGAGTGGCTGAGATGAACGGATGGGGTTGGCGAAGCCGAAGATATCGAGCTATTCCTTCTTCCCGGAGTGCTCCCAGCGCCACCAGGAGAAGTGGGAGAAGCACTCAAATAGTTTGCGTGACTAGAAGGGCTGACCGATGGGGAGCGTGGAATGGGTTGTCTTGGAGACGGAATGGATATTGGAGCTGTTGTCAAACGCCGGCCGGGATGTAATATTTCCCTTTCAATTCTTTCTCCCAGTTGGTTCCACGCCTCCAGCTCATCCTGTAAAAGATTTCCGTGTTCCACTGTGACATGATGTGAAGCATACGTAGGCATCTGAGAGGTTCCGATTCCCACGGCGGTTGATATTTGGCTGCGCATGTCACCTAATCGATGAAGAAGGGTTTGTATAGATGTCGATCCATCGGAAACATCGTCTTCTGGTAGACTATCCATGGCTTCTACTCTTCTAAATCTCATGGACATGTTGTCTAAACGTCTCGAAATAAGTTCTCTAACTTCATTTTGATCCCGTCCATTTTGATCAAACTGTCCAGCATGATTATTGTCGTGTAAGATTGCTGGTAAGACTCTGGCAAACTCTACTTGGTGATTGTCATTTTCGGAATGCCAAGGGAGACCGGCTTCACGTCGATGGGCTTCGATAGCTAGGAGAGGTTGTGGTGGTCTAAGAGCTTGGTCAAACTGCCTTAGCATAGGAAAATCGATTTCATGAGTCTGAGCCCCAGGCTCGAGGGGATGAGTGACTCTTTTCAGATTTAGCGTGATGCGAGAAACAAGTTCCAGGTGTGAATTGACCAGTCTGAGATTTGATGAAAGCAAATCGGCATGCGTTGATCTGTAGAAGTGTCAGTATTCGTCAAGTTTGAGAGAAAAAGCAGTTGGCGCAAACCTGACAAACTCGTTGGTGTCTCGCGCAATATCGTTGGTATCTATAGCGACGTCGAAACCAGATATCTGGAGGAAAACCTGAAGCTTTTCTCGCAACCTTGCAACTTCTTTACGCTCAAGCGGCCATGCGACTTGTTGGTACAAGCTTGTAACCTGAGCCCTGGAGAATGGCGCTAGCTTGAGCCAGTTTGATCGTCCAGCTCGATGGCCGATGGTACTTGGATTTGCTTGTTGAATCAACACCATGTGCTTCTTGATGAACTTTGTCGCTTCTTTTTTCAGATCCTCATGGGCAGCAGCTTGATTTTGGTCACTGCTATATTGCTTTCTTCGGGCTTCCCATTTATCTAAGCGGGTGATGATTTCTTCAAATTCGCTGAAGAACTGAGAGGCTTCAACTTTTGCATTCCGAGGACCATCAGAAACCGATTCGTAGATGGTGTAGACTAGATTAATTCCTGCAATAACATCACCGAACGACCACCCAAAATCCACCATGCTGCAAAATGAAGTGAACTGTTTCCATAGAAATATACTGTTAGTGCCGTCGTGGTTCTAGTGAAAGTCCCAAGTCTCTCCTCCCACGGAGTATCTCGTTATGATGTTTGAAAGTTATGATGTTTGAACGGTAGGATGTGGAGGAGAGTGGGGATGTCTAGGGGATGCCTGCTTTTAGTCTGCGCCTTCCAAGGGTCCCTGCAAGTTCAACCCCAGTGTTGGGATATAAGTACAAGATCTCAAGGACTTTTGCCACAAGTGTCGCGTGTCAAGTATTATTGATAGCAATGACGATAGCAGTCCGGTGTATGAGAGCAGAAATAATCAGTGGATTCACAATATTTTGCGAAGAAGTGTCTTTGCCGCCTCAGCTTCGGATTTACAACCATCACTACGCTGTAGCCTATTGGGAAAGGGGCTTCGCAGATGGGTCACTGGGTCTGTGGCTGGGAGCACAGAAGACGCCCTACACAGCCTGGGAACGAGTATTGGAAGCAAAACAAGAATCCGCACTTCAAATACGAATCTAGAATTGAGGGAATTGCTGTAAATTTTCCGACCGGTGAACGACACTCACAGGCCGATTTTGAGCGAAGCCGTTCGCCCTAGCAAGGCCCCAAAAGATTGTCAGAGTAATTGTGCATGAAAATAGACTGTCGCTATTCGTTGACAACTCGAACCGTTGCATAGAGGCTGGAGGGTGGTGATGGGTTTATAAATATGACGTGGCCAATCAGAGGCCGAGGCGGCAACATGTGCTCGCTTGTGGCCCGAAAGGGGGAGGTACTCGAGTACGGTACCTCAAAACCCCACCACAGCGTGAGCGCTTCTATCTTTCCGTGATATCATATCGATCTCAGCAAAATATGGAAAACGTGCCAGAATTCGATAGTAGGAACGATCGCACATTGATAAAAAAAGTTGGAAGCTCACTTTCCAACCTGATGCTCCATGTCCTCTTGTCTCGATGTATACGGTAGCTAGGTAATCTTACCACCTGACTGACAATATTTCCCCACTAGTACTGGGAAGAAAAAGACTTGTGGGAAACTTCGAGTTCAAAAAAGTATGAGCAGCCCTCTTCAACTATCCAAGTAGTATTCCTGATACCAAGATCTTGGTTTTGATGATAATGTCAGACTAGCCCCGGATTTTAGGTACCACCAATAGCAAGGATCTATATTAAGGAGCAACCTAAAACGAGGTCAGCTAGGTAGGGGTCATATCATATTCTCTCAAAAACTCCCAAGCGTGGTATTAGCACGAAGGGTCGGCGGCAACACGAATGTCCTCGAGTCCTTCCCTTGAGTCATCTGGAGTTCACGTCCAACAGTCTCTGACTTCTGTGAGTGTGCTCTCACTTATGTCCTGATCGCGGCACAGATAATCCATTGGCGTTCCGGCGCAGTACCAGCCACACATTCATGTCGGGCAATGCAAAGCCCCCACATTGAGTAGTGTGTGACAGTGGCAGTAAGACACGGGATATTATGTAGGGTAAACTCAGCCTTGTGAATCTGCCTTCCACCCCGACGTTCTTTCGAGTTTTTCTCTTCCCTTTCCCCATGATCTTCATATAATGGCTCGTAATGTTCGTAGTAATTCTCTCGAATCTATCCTTGTTTGATTTGATTTGTTAGTATTTTCCAATCGGTCAGTTTGTTTTCTTGAGTTGGACTCTACCTAGTTCAATTTCTCAGACTGTGAGGATCAGGTAAAAAGGATGTCACTTTGGGGGTTCAGATGGTTTAAGCTTTTCCTTAACCCTTTCAAAAATGACGATTTCGAACACATCAGTGTACGTATTTGCTCCTCGTATGGCTCAATTTCCATATTGATCTCCAAATCCAGGAATCAGACCGCAGGTTATACATTCTAGGTCGACTAGAGGAGGCCGAACCATCAGAATGGTCATGGGTTGTCGTGGTCGCTGGAGTTGGTTTTTTCACAGATGCATATTCGATTTTTGCTATAAACATGGTCATCCCAATACTTGGAATAATTTACTATGGTGGGGAGCGCGACCATGGAGTAATGGCTTCCAACCATCAAACTGCTCTCAGTGTTCTCACACTTGGGGGGTCGATTATTGGGCAAGTTACTTTTGGGATTGCTGCAGATATCTGGGGGAGGCGGAAAATGTATGGGTTGGAATTGATTATTACAATTGCGGCAACACTAGTAAGTAACGAAGAGTTCTCTGGAATTTCGTAGTTCTCTGACGAGTAAATTAGGGCTGTGTGATGGCTTCCACCGGAGTTGAACACTCTATGTCGATAATAGTATGGCTGATGATTTGGAGATTTGTTCTTGGTATTGGAATTGGCGCTGAGCAAGTTACCCCTCCATTTACGCCCTCCTCATTTTCTAAGAATCTGTTTCTTATTAACATCGATATAGTTATCCTTTGAGCGCGGTCATTTGCTCTGAGTAAGTTTACTTAACCAGAAATTCAAGCTCTTCTAATGATGTTACAGATTCGCTCCAACTCGTCTACGTGGGAAAATGTTGACTGCTGTCTTCATGTGTCAACCTCTTGGCCAACTTGCCGCTACTATAGTTACTCTAATTGCAATGGCAAATCAACGCAGCGGAATTCCAGATGACGCCGAGATTAACAACTGCAATATTGAATGTCGCAAAACGTTAGATTCTGTATGGCGCTGGATTATCGGAGTTGGCGTTATTCCTGCTGTCATAGGTACCTTTTCCCTAACAGCCATGGTCTTCCGTGTAACTATAGAACCTCAATGACGATAACTAACAAAAATCAGCATTGTGGTTTCGCTTGACAATTATCGAGTCACCTCGGTACACCGCAGATGTCGCTCGTGACAGTAAAAAGGCCGCGTCCGAATTACAAGGATATCTTTATTTACAAACTCAAGCCGCATCATCAACATCCATAGGTATTGCGGGCAGGGAACACAACACTCATAGATTAAGACGTACAACTTCTGGTATGGCTTCCATCACCTCTGCAGAGCAAAATCGTATTTCCGGCACCTTTAGCGAGGACAACAATCCACGAGAATTCGAAACCACCTCATCCCAGGCTTCAATTGCCAGTCAACAGGAGAGCGGAGATTTAGAACCCGCAGAAGAAAGTATACCACCGCCAGAACCTTCATGGCAAGAGTTCAAACAATACTTCTGGAGAGATGGAAATCTCCGCACATTGATGGCAACATCCTTTTGTTGGATGGCTCTAGATCTGCCCTTCTATGGACTAGGCATGTCAAGTCCTCATATTATCAATACCATTTGGTATGGGAAGAAAGCTAGTCCCACAACAATCTACGAGATAATCGTTAGTGATGTGTGGCAAAGTCTGGTTGTCGTTTCTTTGGGGGCGATAGTTGGATGTTTCATCACTCTTTTTACGATTGATAAAATTGGTCGGAGGAATATACAGATGAATGGCTTCTTCTGGTTATTCATTCTATTTGTGGTTATTGGTGGTTCGTTTGAGCATTTGTATGAGCATGATGGGAATGCCGCGATTGTTGTTCTTTATATTTTGTGTCAGATCTTTTTTAATTTTGGTAAGCCAGGAACTCAAAATTAGCTTACAATAACTAACAATCATGAATAGGCCCAAATACTACAACGTATATTGTAAGTAAAATCCTAGCTCGTTTCGCACAAATATCTTGGAAATGCCTACTAACTCAACACAGATGCCCGCAGAGCTATTCCCAACCCGCTACCGCGGCCTATCCCACGGTATCTCAGCAGCCTTCGGAAAATTTGGCTCCGTAATCGCCCAAATATTCCTCTCATACATAAACTACGGCCGCGGCAGTAAGAAAATAAACAAAGACAACGAAATCCAAATCTGGTTTCGAAACTCCTTACTTATGTACGTCTCCCCCCCTTCCCCCTTCCATACCCCATGTAACACATCCTAACAATATTCTAGCTTCTCCAGCTTCATGCTCCTCGGTCTCTTCGTAACATGGAAATGGATCCCGGGACAGGAACACGGCCCAGATGGCAAAGTGAAAACGCTTGAACAGTGGGAAGTTGGACGAGCTACTCCTAATGGGTTTTCGCAGACTAAGGGTGCGAGGGCTGTGAGGAGGGTTTGGAAGGTACTTGCCAGGGGTGTTGAGGTTGTGTATTTGTTTCTTGATAAGTTAGCTGGAGGGGATGAGAAGGAGGTTAGGGAGTTGGCTAAGAAGAGAGAGGTGGAGATGAGGGATGTCGGGGATGGGGTTAATGGGGTTAATGGACATTAAGTTGGGTGTGGTTCTTTTGGTTTTAAGATAGGGCTTTTGTATAGGGAGGGGGATTCATGAAGAGGGAATTGGGAGGCGTTTTTTGATTTGAGATATCCGATTTAGAGTAATTCTGTGGAAGGGATGCTAAGGAGTAATAGTTAATTCCCTTAAGTGGGTAGTCAAATAGACATTTACTACATTTACTACATTTACGAGGTTTAGAAATAGGTAGGCGGCGAGGTTATTCGAGTATCACTGCCGTGACGGAGGTATATCCGATAATTTTAATATCGAATTTATCATTTTTGTCATCGATATTTTTTCGCTAATAGACCGCGAGTCCTGGCTAAGTGCTGGTAAATTTAGAAGGTTTGTTTAGTACCACGAACATCCAAAGTCCATAGAATATCAATTTCAGGAAACCCTTATAAAATAAGCTAGAAACAGGAATATATACCAGGTACTTCTTCTGGTTCTTCAAGCTTGTTGCATTATCGTTTTGGTTTCAAGTTAAGTTCTCGCTGTACTTACATAGATTACATCAAGGAGCGAATTTATCTTTATCCAAGGTACCTGTAGCCTGTTTTTCAACATGTTGGTCCAACAAAGTCGATGATACGGGTATATACATATGGCATAATAATCGTCTTTCTAGACTAAGGATTGTGGATACCTAAAGTCTAGCTATATCCCCCTCGCTTGGTGCCATCACGTGAGCAGCTCACCGCCACTCACATATGCCGTGTTCTTGGGTGATTACTTATATGGTCACGTGGCCATCGACATTCCACCTATATATTAGGAAAGTTTTCCCGCTAGATCAAAGCTGCGGAGAGCAATCTTTCCACATATCAACGTCTATTCTAAACTCTGTAGCTGAAAAGAATTGCTTTTGGTTTTGTCCTAAGATGACTAGGAAAGGTGAGATAAGTGAGGGTGCTGGTTGGTATTTGGTCTATATTTGTTGAAAGGTGTCAAAGATACTGTTCGCTTCTCGCTACTAAAGTTTCATCTCAAATACAGTTATACTCCTACTTAGTCGAGATGCGCCTTGACTATCAGATATTCATGATGGATTGTGTTTTATGGGCTGATGGCAAGATGGAACTTACGTATTTTGGAGTTGGGGAAGGATCAATACCAAACTATATTCGGTATTAGGGGAGCACTCTATTCATAGAGGGTATGAATAATACCTATTGTTATGTAAATACCTATCTTGATGTAGGTCACTTGTATGCTGTGTGATATCGAACTTCTAAGCTGGCTTCAATAACCTTCGCTTGAATCAGCAACTGGGGGAATTTGTTTGTTGTGAACACTTGAAACAATGAACCGCTTGTGACGTACACTTATTGACGAGACTGCAGTCTGGCCCGCCATAGAAAATGAACCAATAGTCACAATCACAGGCACGCTTTAACCCCTTACAACTGTTAACACCACCTTTACGAGTAGGTTGCCTTAATTATTAGAGAAAATACACCCTTGACACATCTGTACATTTGTAACACGTGACCTGTTATTTATTTCTACATGTTTTGACAACCGTTCCAGCTCAATGCAAGCACGAGAGCGATGGCCAGTTTCCCACGTACCTTTCGTGTCCCTACGATGTTACATTGAGGTACTGGTGGTTCTGTACTGTATGTATGTGAGGCACTGATTTTTGAACTACATCTGACGATTCTTGCCACTGGTATCAGTATGTCTGGGGAACTTCCCGAAAACGCAGAATTACATCATCCGCGCATGTTACAGTAGCACTGTTGAGATAAACTCATCTTGGCGAGTTTCGAAAGTAGGTAGGGTTTAATAATATACCCTTTTTCCATGGTTGTCCCTGGCTGACTTTCTGGTAGAAAATTACATGAGACGAAACCAAAACCAAAGCTACAAGAATCGGCAGAATACTCGGACAGCACGCTCATGAAACATCAATAATAATACGAGCTAGATCAATGGCACATGCCAAACTACCGCACTTCTAATTTAGGCTGAGACAATTGTGTGAAAAAAAATGGAATCAAATTACTTGTCTAAGAAACTCTGACAATGTGTTGTACAGTAGACACTAAGTCCATTAGGTGTATAGTATGATCTTTACGGGATAACTCAAGAAGTCACTCCCGAAAGTCAAAGTACCTTCTTACTAGGGACTATTATGCCTAGAACGAAGCACCTCGTTTTAGGCAAAAATTATAAATGTTTCCAGGGTAGCTACAGCAGCGCATACTTCGTCCCAAACATACTGTAACAATTGTAAATTTCTACCTAGTATACTTGCTTCAGCGGAGTACAGCGTAAATCCCCCTTCGCAAAAGACATATTTGTTATGCTTCGGACGAAGTAACGGCCTGTTTGGCCCGAGTTGTACTCCCGAGATCACCTATAGTAAATAGAGTTTAGTACTCTATACGAGACTAATTTTATATCGAATTATAAAACCGTTCGGCTGGTGTACACGTAGAAAAGAAAGTATTACTCCGAATGTAGGAATTTAGCTATACTCGAAGTTTACTATATAAAATGACAGAGTAAGTAACGCTTTTTCTGTGAACTCGACCTTATAATCTCTACTCGCTTATTCTACCCTACTACTAACACTACTAGTATATACTATTATATATATATATATATGAGTATACATTCCTTGCTCCTAGGTACCAATATTAAAGTACTCTTAAAATTATTAGTAAGAAAAAAGTAGTAGAAAAGAATTACCTATAGTAAGATAGAAGTAGTAGGATAAAATAGCAGAAAAACACTACTTTCCTGATTATAGAATTTAAACCAAACTATTTTAGTATCGAATACAGTTTCGAGTTCAATTTGCTTTTACTAAATTTTATGTGTATTCGGGGTACGCCGCCGAATTCAGTAAACTCAAAAAATCTCAGCCAAACAGGCGGTAAAGATCTTGAACAGCCCCACCCTTGTTACTTCAATTATACCTACGTACATCACGGCGTTTTCTTTTGGATTAGAATCCTATTCTGTGATGTTATACCCTTACCTATACGCTCCGCATTTCGTCCGCAGGGGAGGGGGAGATCGGAGCTTTCTACATTGTATGCATGGGGTATATCGCGTTAATTTAAATTTACTCGTTTTCGGTACGTGTTCAACCCCGAGTTGTAGGAGAGCAAATAGTATATATATCTCAGCTCCCATACCTGCTTCAAGTTTACAAATTAGCAATTCCCACCACACATAATTGCATCCCCCACAACACAAAATTCGACCCACCAACAAACATGAAGCTCTCACTCGCTCTTACTATGCTCAGCATCTTTGCCGCAGCCTCTGCACAAAACTGCCTCTCCAAAAACAGTCAGTCATCATTGCCTCTAAATATATCAGGATTCCCAACTAATTTGGAAATTGTAGTTCGTTGCGATGATCAGAAGAACACTCCAGGATCTTGCTGTGAGGACCTCGAGTGTGCGTATGACGAATACAAACGCGTCGATTTCAAGCTTTGCCTACCTCCAAAACCATTGGAACCACCTGCAAGAGGAAAACCTAAGAGGAAGGCATAAGTGGCGATGGCCATCTTATACTGGGGAAGGAAACAAAGGTTTTTATACTTAGAAACTCTGTACTAAGCACAAGACAATTCCGCACTCCCAACAATTTAAAAAGCCTTAAATCATGTTTAAGTGTACTGGTTCTTAAAATCTTCTTGTTTTTGCTGTGTTGAGTCATTCTTGATAACTTCCACGAACAAAGCCAATCGTGATTTGAGAGAGAGCATTGGTTGTGTTTTGGTAAGTACGACACGTCGACGCTGTGTGTTTACCGATGGGTAGGTTCCTAGCAAGCAGATAACAGCTAATTATAAATCACTCAAACTTACTTCAAGTAATCTTACGTCAAAACACAACACAGTTGAAAGACAATCTCTCCTAGACAGCCCAGGGGTTTTCCTAAGTAGATCAAGGACGGGCGTAACCTTTTTAGTCTAAACTTTAGTTTACGGACTTTTATTAAAGTGCCGAATCCTCGTTGACAAAACGCCTAAGCGATCTAGGAGATACAATTCTAAGATAACAAATGTACGAGATATATAAGAATTAGAAAAGCTACCAAGTCAAGCCGCCCAAAGCCTTCAACTCTCATGCCTTGGGGGTTGATCTCCAAAATTCCGCCAATCTAGAATATTCTCTTTCTGCCCTCTTGTGCTCATCGCCCTGGTGTAGCTTTTCCAAGTATTGCTTGAAGTCTCGCGACATTTCTACAATGGATTTCAGGTGATCATCCTTCAACAAAATCTTGCCCTCATCGTCTTTGTCGGCTTCATACTCTGTGAGAGCAACCGCGGTTTGAAAGCTGTGGCGGTAAACGTCAGGTCATAGCAAGCCACGCCTTGATAGTAGAGTAGTCCTCATACCATTTCTAATCTCACGACCGTTCCAGTTGACTTGTTTTATTTCCTTCCCTTCGATGTAATCTTTTGCATCGATGGAAACTCTGATTGTGTCCCCTCTTTCTCTTTTCAATTTATCTGTGAACGTTTTCCATACTTTCTTGCGATCTTCATTATTAAAGTCGGGGTAGTAAAGTTGTACGTGAATCCTTTGATGGTTAGGGGTAAACTATAGCGGAAAAAACGATGACATATCGAGAAATGAAGGCATCATCAAAGTTTCCTACCCGGTTAGTGGTAAGAAATAAAATCCCATTATAGAACTCTATGCTCGCAGAAATCTTGGGAAAGTTAGCATGCAACGTTTCTCTCAGTTGAAGGGTACATACCCAGCGACAAAGCTATTCCTGTTGAGGTCATTAGTGGACCGTCGCTCCATAAATACATCCGCTTCGTCGATTGGAGTACAGCGCCCCAGCTTGCAGCTCTTTTGAACTGTGTCGTAAGAACCTCTTCTACCTTTTCTGGGTCAGTTCCAATATCACTACTTGTTGCGATATGCCTTTTCTCCTTGCGCTGGCTATACACCGGCACAGGCTAGGCCTGGCTGTATGCCGGGACAAGCTGGCTACGCATAAGCCTCAAACACCAGCTGCATATGAGCTGACGTATGTGGGAATACGATATTCCCATCTGTTTGTAAGCGAGGAATCACGTGACGTGATTCCTGGGTATATGAGGGACCTGTATCTAGCACTTAGCTAGAACTTCAGAAGACAAGACAATACAATACCAGATTATTGTACCTTCTCACCAAGCTCTTGACTCGATTTGTAGTTAAACCAACACTGATCAGTGCGCGCTCACAGATCAGAGACGTTTTATTTATTTATTTATTTATTTACGATTCTGGCCTTGCGAACTCGGATGCTTTGTTGTAGGATCCTCTCACGCAGGCGTTGAAACCACTTCAGGCTGGCTACAACCGCTGAATTGATTTAGGCTAGCTACAACCGCTAAATTGGTCGAAACAATTGTGTTAAGATCACTTATTCAGGCTGGCTACAACCGCTGGATTGTTTAGGCTGGCTACAACCGCTGGATTTGTTCGAGCTTTAAATCTGCCTAGGCTGGCTACAACCGCTACGTACTTTGGAAATCGTTCTACGACCTCTTTACTCGATATCCCAGGCAGGTCTAGTATCCCCGGAATATCTTGTTTCTCGTTCAGCTACGTCACAAAGCTGAACTCAGAGCCTCGCTCGCTCAAGCAACAACAACTCTCGACCTCTTTACTAAGCCTCTACGAGAACAACAACTCTTGACTCTCTCTCTCTCTCTCGAATCACTCGTTCAGCTACGTCACAAAGTTAAACTCAGAGCCTCGCTCGCTCAAGCAACAACAACTCTCGACCTCTTTACTAAGCCTTTACGAGAACTCAGAGCCTCGCTTGCTCACAACCTTCAACCCAGAGCCTCGCTTGCTTAGACAACAGACAACAGACAACAACAACAACTCGACCACTTTACCAGGCCTTTACAAGAACCCTCACAATGTCCGACACACCCCCCTCGATGCCTTCAGCCAAGGAACGTGCCCAGTATATGACAGACAAGGTGGCGGAATACAAGGACATCGGCGAGGATAGGATAACACTTTTCAAGAATGACTTCAAGGACTAGACTACGTACGAATGGTTTCGACAGATTACGAGGATATCTTGCTGTCGGAATATACGATTAGTCCTACAGAGCAAGGGGGTCAGAATTAATATGGTTTCCTCGGCGGCTCACGCTCTCGCTAACCTTGTACACGCGCCTGCCTATGTACCACCCCGGCTACGAGCTTTAGCCTCCTCAAATTACTTAAGTCAGAATCAGCCTACAGCAGCCAGTAGCATCAACGAGCAACAAAGGCAAGGACTCCTCGACGACATCAGTTCAGCTATCGCCAGGTACGAGGCCAGCGATATCAAAGGACAGAAACAGTTCTCCGCCTTTCAAGAAGACTTCTATCACTGGTATCAGACCGACTTCGAGATTACTGAAGAAGACTCGAACTTAGATGACCTCATCGATTCCTTGTACAACAAAGGCGTCAACGTCAACCGAGACAACGACCCAGCAAACTCCCTATACGACTTGGCTCAAAGACGAGTATGTCACGAATCACGTGTTCACGTGATACTTGTCATAATAAGAGGCGCAACCCTCGACAGACACATCCAGGTTTCTTATAGTAAAAAAAGGGATCGCTTAGGGTAGTTAAGCGATCCAAGGATTTTCATTGGTTAGGAAATCACGTGACATGGATCATGAAGATCAGTAGGATCAGTAGCTGATCCAACTGATCCAACTGATCCAATGAGGACGAAGGTTCTATATAAGACTGGCACGTCTGCCATTAGATAGGAGCTTCGTGCTCAACTCAGTTATCAATCTTATCATATTAGTTTGACATCTTTGATACAAGTAACGAGTTCACTTCCAAGTGAACAACCCGACAGTCTTCTTCTTATCCTAGCATACCAACCAGCGAACACCCAGCCAAGTTTAGTTAGCCCGATTGAGTATTCTTTACAGAGTAATGGAACCGTAGGACTACGACGAAGCAGTATACGCCTACCTGGTTGGAGTTAGATCGAATAAAGTAGTAGATATCTAGACCAAAGGACCGAAGCTCTCGAGACCTCGAAGCAAGCCTGCTCCTGTTCAACCTGTTGCTCAACCTGTTCAAGCACCAGTTCAAGCACCTGCTGTAGCTTCTGTTCCTGCTACAACTTCTACCCCTGCTCCTGTTCAACAACCTGTCTGCCAACCTAC
This sequence comes from Hymenoscyphus linearis, assembly GCA_900536425.1. NCBI lineage: Eukaryota > Fungi > Ascomycota > Leotiomycetes > Helotiales > Helotiaceae > Hymenoscyphus > Hymenoscyphus linearis. The sequence goes on along the minus strand of UNPR01000167.1, from coordinate 8,913 downwards.
CTATCAACCACCCGAGCCACAGCCCCAGTCTGCTTATCAGCAACCTGTTTATCAGCAACCTGTTTATCAGCAACCTGTCTATCAGCAACCTGTCTATCAGCAACCTGTCTATCAACAACCTGTCTATCAGCCCCAGCCCGAGCCACAGCCTCAGCCTGCCCCTCGTCAGAGTAGCTAGTGGTAGCCGAAATCGAAATCAGACAGCCCCGTGGTTATCTCGAACGTACTAGGAATTGGGTAGGAATGGCCAAAGTTTAGGGGGCATGGGTTTATGGTTTACTTGTTACGTGTTCTTGGTTTTGTGTTTTTAGGCGATTTACAATTGTTTTGTTTTTACCTATTTAGGTATCCTGTTTCCGATTCTTTTCTTTCGCTCCTTTCGCAATCGCAAGCACACTTGGCTACTTTTTAAAGAGCTGCCAGTGTTGCGATATACCTTAGGGGTTTTACAATTGTTTGGTTTTTACCTATTTAGGCATCCTTTGTTTTCACTCTCTACTCCCACTTCGCAATCGCAAGAACTTAGCTACTTTTTAAAGAGCTGCCAGTGTTGCGATATGCCTTTTCTCCTTACGCTGGCTATACACCGGCACAGGCTGAGCCTGGCTACATGCCGGCCCAGGCTGGCTAAGCCTAGCTGGGCCTAGCTGTATGCCGGGACAAGCTGGCTACGCATAAGCCTCAAACACCAGCTGCATATGAGCTGACGTATGTGGGAATACGATATTCCCATCTGTTTGTAAGCGAGGAATCACGTGACGTGATTCCTGGGTATATGAGGGACCTGTATCTAGCACTTAGCTAGAACTTCAGAAGACAAGACAATACAATACCAGATTATTGTACCTTCTCACCAAGCTCTTGACTCGATTTGTAGTCAAACCAACACTACTAGTAAGGACCATCAGAGGCCGTTGCACATATTCAGCAATGCATTCTGTTTTTTGTGGAGTTAGCAAAAGTTTATGCTCTAAAGTTGCAAACTTACGATGTGTATGTTTTTCCAACTCCTGGTTTTCCATGAAGCAAAAAAATAAGACCTTGGCCTTTTCCTGCAACAAAATCGGTCGTCCACATCGGTGGACTGGAAGTCTCGCCTGCTTGGTTCTTTCGGATGTAATTACATGATAATGCCTTAAGAGTATTGCGGCGTTCTGATTTCATGTCAAGCTCAATCATGTCTGGTCGAAATTTCGCCTCCTCTAAATGGGTAACGTAAAGATTTTCTGGAAAGCGGCTGTTAGAATGCAGTTCTTATCTCAGCAATAAAGAAAATGTAACCACATACCCCACGTTCTTGTCTTGAATACAAAGGCCCAAATCTTAGGAGGGAGCAACATTTTTTGATGTGGTGTAACCATTGTCCTGCCATCCCGCAAACCGAACTCATCTTCAGGATATATGCCAATATACTTCACGAACCGCTCCCTTTTATGTGTTAGCTTATTTTTTACAATTCGTGTTCGACAGAATGAGCAAACGCAATCTGATACCCAAGTCCGCTCCTTGCTCAATCTTTCCACAACCGGCGTAGTTGTGTAAGAAGATCTATCAGAGGTTGAATAGAATGTCTTAAGATCCAACATAAGAAGGCCATCGATCTAAAAGTTCATTCCTCATTAGCTACTCATTCTTGCGTAATATTCAAAGACTTTCAAGATGATTGTGGTTTTGGGTGGAAAGTTACCTGATGGTGTGGAAACTCCGTTGTAGTTCCTGTGTAATATTGAAACTTCTTCTGTAGGAGGCTGTAAAACTTTTCACCGCGAAGGATTAATGCTTCAGTCAATTTTTTCTCGGCCTTCTTGAAATAAAAAATACTCTAGGAAGATTGCCGACTTTGTTCTCCTTCCTCCAGCCCGTCATATCCACGTGACCAAGAAAAGTCCACTCTTCTATTTTGATTCTTTCTCTGACTACTTCTGTTATGATGGATCAAATAATATCTTGGTTGTTTTCATATATACAGTATAACCCCTTTTACCAGAACGGGTTATTGATTGCTCCAATCACGTGTAAAGGTCGAGCGCATGAATTCCCGCCATTTCTCCGACAAAAACACATTTCCTTCCAACAAAACGTCAACATCAAAACGCAAGTTGAACCCCACTTCCGGCAACTCAATAGTCCACATCTTCGGAATTTCATAATGGCTCGGGGACTCCAAAAGGTACGCATACCATACTGCATCATCTTCATTTTACTGATAAGTGCTGGCAGATCGAGGCTCAACAAAAAGCGCAGGCTGCTGCAAAGAAGGGAGGGAATTCAAACTTGAAGAAAGATAAGGGAATGAAGTACCAATGTGTTCGTTTAAGCAGTGACTTCTAAACAAACCGAAAGCTCATATTGACCATTATTTAGGCTACGTGTAAAGCTGAAGTTGATAATATCAACAACATGAAGATTCATTGGGAAGTGCGTTTACCTCGTTTATATCCAATCCAGAAAAAAGAAAAAAGAAAAACATCAACCTAATAAACCTCTAGGCGAAACATCCAAAAGAAAAGGTTCCGGCTGATGACTTTGCGTCAATGTCGAAGGCTCCTGCAACAAAGTGAGAGGGCTTCTGGGTTGGTGTTATTAGTGGGGTTTGGCGGGGAGTTCAGGAATCCAGAATTACGATTGACACGTGCGCTGGAATATATCTTTCTTCGATATTGAAATTTGCTTCATACCCCTATCCCATTCATCAAGGAATGTGTGAACTCACAAGAATCACCAAAATTGAGTACTGTCTGAGTGAAAGGCTTATGAGAGAAATTCTTGGGCTCATAGCTCAAAGATCCTCCTATTCTTGGGACTGTCTGTAACAATTGTCAGCTTTTGCCGCTATATATTTCTCAACAACAAAACCAAATTATCAATGATGAACCTACTCGCTTTCATATCATACTTTTTTATAAACTCCCTACAAAGGGTGCGGAGATTTCTCAATGCAACGAATGTCTCTATTTTTGTTGGGAGACGCGAATCAAACTCAACGATGTTTAATATGAAAATCCAAGAAGTATTGAACCTTTGCAGCTCAAGCAATATATAGTGTCTCATATTGACAGACTTTAATTTTATTTTAGCTCATTGCAAGGAAATCTGGAAGCTGAAGAATGAATGCCCACGTGATATAAGACGGACTTAACTGAAATTGGAAGTACATCCGTGGTCACAATCTGGCGACCACAACATCAAACTTGAAAACAGTCACTCGCCATCATTTATCCTCAGCAATCTCTTGCAAGCTCAATATTATCTTTTAGCTGTAATCGATCTGTATTGTCCTAGCAGGTCATGTCTGCAGCCAGTCATTCAGCTTTTACCGGTAACAATCACGATGTCACAGCGCATCCAACTCATGGGAAACGGAACCGGCCACAGCTAAGCTGCACGAACTGTAGGTGGTAATGACATCTCCCTCCAATGAATTCACCCTGTTGAATCCTAGCGATAAGAAATCCAGATCATCTACGTATTCCAGAATATTTATGTAAAAAATTATAAATATAGTATGATTGTATTTCTAAAGTTTGATCTCTAACTATTAACAGGTCGTCACGCCAAATCAAAGTGCGATAGACAAGTTCCCTGTACACAATGTATCAAGAAGGGGCGTGTTTCAACATGCAGTATTCCAGCATCAGTACCCCGTAAAAAGGCTGCCGCCAGTATGCAGAATCGTTTGCGCCATCTTGAAAGTTTGGTCAAAAATGTCATGTCCAAAGAGAACGCCATTCCAATTTCACCAAGCATCAGTGAGGCCCAACCAAACCAAGGAACCCATGATGATGAAATAGCAAAACTACGTAGCCACCAGCAATTTGAGACTGGAAAGGAGAAAGAATCACCTCCACCAATATCCACGGCTAGGGTGGTTCAGGGGAGTGCGGAGTCGACATATGTTGGGGCAACGCACTGGGGGGCCATTCTCGAAGACGTAAGGTTTAACTCCAAACTAACAAAACATATGGGAAGTAGTCAGCTCACCTGAAATTTATAGATTGAAGAAGTAAAAGGCTTCTTCGAGGAGTTTGAGCCAGAACGCGATGCCCCTGAGAGAGATCTCTCATCATTCAATAGCATGGCATTCAACGGATCACATACACTTTCAAAGGAAAATATTCTGTCAGGTGAACAACATTGTTGCTATGATGCGGGATTCAATATATTGTGTATTCGTCACTTGTTCTCAAAGAAGTTTACTAACTCCAGCATTCGTAGGTTTACCAAATAAAAAAGTGGTTGATCACCTTATCGCCCGTCACTTTAATTCCAACAGCCCTTCTTTATGTTTGCTCGCCTCCTTATTGAAACTACAAGAAATTTGCTAATGGTATTGTAGCCATTATTCACGCCCCTACTTTCCAGAAAGATGTACGTAGAAAGTGATCTCTCTCAACCCATGAATATCCCCGCATTAATTATGATATTTGCATACGATGGCGATTCCGCTAACGAACATTCTCTAGTATCGGAACTTTTGGGAAAGCCCAAATGATGTTTCTACTAATTGGCTCGGTTTATTGTTTGCAATGCTGACGATGTCCTCTCTGGCGGTCATTGGAGGGAAAGAAATCCATCCAGATACTCGTGGCACACCTCACGAAATGCTTCGATTCTACCGCCGCTATTGCACACAAGCTTTAATTACATCCAACTACACGAAGCCTAGCAAATACACGATTGAGACAATGATTATATTCGCCGAGGTACGGACACATCCAGCTTGAGTTATCCAACCTCTTCTAATATCTACCGTCAGGCTGAATCTCTGCTGAGCAAAGATGACGAAGTTTACTTGTATCTTTTTATTGGTAATATTGTCCGGCTTTGTCTGAGAATGGGTTTCCATCGAGATGCCAGTAAAATCGATGGTAGTCTTACCCCATATCAATCAGAGATGCGTCGAAGACTATGGCATCATGTTTCCCAAATGGACATGCTCTCTTGTTTTCACATAGGTTTGCCAGGCATGGTAGACTCAATCGACTCTGATACTTTACTTCCAAGAAACCTCAGGGATGAGGACTTTGGAGAAGATTCGACCGAGCTCCCACCATCAAGATCACCATCAGAACTCACTCCCATCTCATACCTCATAGCCAAGAGTATATTGTGTCAAGAGGCGGGAAAAATCACAGCAATGGCAAATCGTCTGACTGGAGTCCCATACGAAGACATTCTAAAGTTGGACAAGAGTTTGCATCATGCCTTTGACCAGATTCCGATATTCTACCGCATTCCTAGTACTGGCATATCTATCACCGACTCAGCGAATGTTATTGTTAAGCAATTCAGCATATTTTTGGTTTACCATAAGTGTCGCTGCATGTTGCACCGAAACTACCTTGCGTATGAAGAGGATACTCCGGAGTACAAGTTTTCCAAGAAAGAGGCCTTGAACGCTTCAATGAAGTTGCTCAGCGGACAAGCGATGACATACGAAGCTGCAATTCCAGGTGGACCCTTGGCCAATGATCGATGGTTTTTATCGACTCTTTCAACGCACGACTTCTTGCTGGCGGCTTTGCTTATATGTGTGGAAGTAATGAAAGCCACTAAAGCAGGATTAAGTGTGGATAACATCAATGACCCGAAAAATAAGGAGCTTCTTTCTCTCCTCCAGGCTCTTGAAAATTCCCACGTAAGTGCTATTTTGTTAGATTATGGGCACCCATCTTGGTAGTTTAGAGAGTCAACTTATATTCCCTGTATTAATTTTTACTTCCGCGCCCAGAGAAACAAACTAACTGTAAGGATCTGTGTTACAGGTGGTATGGGAACAAGTTCAAGACAAGCATTGTCCTCAAGCTACTACATATTTCGAAGTCATGTTCAACAGAGTCAAATCAGGCTTACGAAGCCAGTCTCAAAAAGCCAATGCATGTGAGCAGGGAACATCTATGGCTGAACTGAAACTCAACGGCAAGTACTTTTAATTTACTTCCAATAATTCTCAACTGTGTCTATCCTTGCTTCTCTTGCTGGGCTCCATTTTACATTCTATACTGACACGTTTTAGACGAACCTTGTCTGACTTCACCCTCGTTGAATGGTGCTCAATCATGCCAAATACCTTGGGGTAATTTCCAAACTGGAAACGTCACTTCTCCGGGTTTTGGTTTCTTGTCAAATGATGATATCTTTTCTATGGCAGATGATCCACTCGGATCATTCACAGAAATTCCCGATAACCTCGACTGGGTTTGTCGTCTCCCTTGTCGGTGTTTCTCAAAGGCCACCAACTAACGTTAACTAGGAAACATTCGACAACTATGCCTGGCCTAGACAAGACACCCAAAATCAGCAATCATGGCAGACAAATGAGCTCTTGTTTCAATGATTGTACTTATTCCATTTGGAAACCAAGTGCACAACGACAGAGAAAAGATACAAACGAATCGTATATCCAACCAAAAGCCAATTTTCGTGGTCTACTGATACGATGCAACTTCTCGGTCGCAATAATCGAAGAACTTTGCAGCAATGCCGGTTCCTCCTTGGCCTTTGCTCTTGAGTGCCTTTACTAGATGCTCTAGTAAATTGTAATGTCTACTTCACGCCACTTGGTATCCACCATCATGCTCCATTCCAACATCTGGTGACAGCCCAGGGAACATTTTTGAATATGTCCCATATTTCGGTCCCTTGAAAGCAATGCGCTACTCCTTCATTGACAAAGGTTTTCCCCTGGTTGACAGCATAATGGTTTTCCAAATTACCATGATCAAAGGCAATGGAAAGAAATATCTCTGTAGTTCGGTTTTCATTTGACCCGGTTGAAGACGCTGCCCTCCCCGTCAATATGAAGGCTTTGAAGAGCATATGTCGTTCTGGCGTGACAACACTTACATCACTAAGTATATCTTATGAGCCCAGTCCTCTAGCAAACTTGTTACCTAGCCATGTTTGCTTTGGAGATAGTTGACCATAAAACCATCTCTGATTGGTGGTGTGCCGTCTGCTCCAAAGGTCGTGCCGTCAAGTGGGCATGACTGAAGAACAGAAATAGTCCAGAATATTCGCACGCTACCTGGCGAAACTACCAGCTTCATACTGAAGTTGTGCCTCCAAACAATCATATGCGAAGTATTGAGCTGCGGATATAGTGACGATACTCTTCTGCCTACAAGATGCGCCCGTGATATTTTGGTAGAGGAGATATGTGTTGGTACAAAAGACTGTTAGGTCCTAGGTTGTTGGTTGAATAATAGATGATCATTTCAGAAGGACTAGCTACTTGATTATATAGTAGGATATTTGGTGGCGTTACCAGGGTTCGTCAGCTCGCCTTGGCTGACCACGTGATCCCTTCTAAACTGTGCCACAGTAAGATCCTATTCACTTATCCTTATTCCATATACGCCACATATAGAATCTATTTACTTGTCTCTTGCCATATCTAGAACCTCTTTACTATATCCTTTACTATTCACTTATCCCTCGTCGCAACACTAGGCATACTTTAAAAGTGAATAGTCAATCTCTTTCTACCTATCTATTCTTCTTAATTTCGATATGATTAGTATCGATTAAGTCTTTTAAGGCTCTATTAACCTTAGCTCCTTTCGTCATTACGTTAGCTAGATTGCTCTTGCCGTCTATCTATTGTATACTGTCGATATCTCGCTCCTCGTATGATTGTCTTATAGCGAGTATATCGATCATTAATCGCTTCTCGCTTATAGTGCCGAGCTTAGTTATACAATCGTAGATTGACTTAGAATCGGTATAGATATTAAGGGGAACTCGGTAGTCTATAATTAGACTTATAGTTGTCTTTACGGATATACCTATATCGACTCCTTAGCTTATAGCGTACAACTCCGAGGCTAGGATACTACGTGTTACACGCTTGTATTTAGTCGAGCTCTAGTAGATAATATTAGCCTTTCCTACCTTATCCATAAGTACTATTATATACCCAATTTAGCTTAAATAGTCCTTATCGTTTACAAAGGCGGTATCTGTGAATACCCCTATTTTAAGAGAATCGTAGTCTAGTGTAACAAAGTTTAGTCCGCGCTAGGAGTTGTCTATTTGCCACTTAATTCGCTTATTTAGTAGCTCGATATCGTGTTCTTCAGGCTCCTTGGTTTGTACTACGTACGATAAGTCGAAGGCTGCTTCTAGCTGAGAGACCGTGCCAATATATACGCCACGTACTCTTTAACGAGTATACTAATCCTTTAGCGTAGATTCCTTTAACTTATTGTCTGTTTTTCCGGTTTTGATCGTAATAGAGCGATTTTATATAGGTTGTAAATTCTTTATCTAGTTCTCTTGGCTGAGCTTTAATATAGTGTTTCTAGTAGTCTTATCTCGGTTTATAGATATATTTACTCTATTAAACTTTAACGACTTTTCTATTGTTAGTTCCTCGAGTTCTTTGTGTAAGAAGCCTGCTTTCTTAATTTCCTCGGCTTCTTTTTCGACAAAAGCGTTATTATACATATATAGTGTGTCATTAACTTATAGACTAGTTAAAACGATATCTCTATCGCATTTAGTATATAAAAAACAAGGGTCGTATGTCGATTTAGTTAAGCCGAGTTGTTCCTTAAGATATCGTAAGTATCTTGCTAGCTAGTGATTTCCGGCTTCTAGAATACCGTATAGCGGGATCTTAAACTTTATGACTAAATCTCGCAACTATAGGATATCTAGGTTCTTTGGTGGTCGGGCATATATCGGACGTGCTAGCGGGGTTCCTAATTGAGTATACGCCTGGGAAATATCTCTAAGGATAAGCCGAGTTGTTCTGTGCTCGCGGTAGAGCGTAATGAACATACTGTAACGAATACTCAATCGGGCTAACTAAACTTGGCTGGGTGTTCGCTGGTTGGTATGCTATGATAAGAAGAAGACTATCGGGTTGTTCACTTGGAAGTGAACTCGTTACTTGTATCAAAGATGTCA